>JAQLOL010000010.1:7349319-7359694 GCA_029783665.1 Naso thynnoides
TTTGACTTCTCACTGTTAGCAAAGATCGCGTCTGTCCTCTACCAATGTTAAAATTCAACCGTGTACACTTAAATGGATCTCAGGCTGCATTTTAAACCCCATTCACTGCCATTCATGTCTGAACAGGGTGTAGAAACACTATAGGATACGTGAAAGTTGCCAGGTATAGGTTAATCACCCTTCTAAAGAGAATGTCTAAGTATATTTGGTCAAAATTGCCGAGAAAGAGAGAGAGGGGAGTCGTCGAAACAAAATTTATTATGCCTGGAAAAATAGTTCCTTGCAAGTGCTGCCTTCCTAGTTTGACTATTAGCATGAAAGAGGATTTTTACACAGACGTTCTTTTGTCTAATGTTGTCATATTTCAGCTACTTCCTGTAACATTTTTTGAATATGGACAAAATGTTAAACAAAATGATATCTCATAGATAAAACTACTTTTGGGAAAAACGCATAGAGTTCATGTAACCAGTGTGGCTGATGTTGACTAAGGACAATGACTTGCAGTAACACTGGTACGGTCCCTTAAAATTCCAGTCAAAAAAGTCTCTTTGTACCGACAGTCACTTGTACCCACCCATCGTCTCATCCCTTGGGATCGTCTTGTAGATGTACGCTAACTGTGAAGCGAAAACTTGCAGATTGGACAGGAAATTTCCTCTTTGATAGTGTGTGTTTGTTTAGCTGGACTCGGCTGACCTGTGTTGACCTATCTCCTTAAGCTCAGCAGTCCGCAGCCAGAGCTCAGCCTTGCACCCACAGCCATCCACTAGCAAGACAAAATGTATGTTTTACTAAATTGCTTTTTAACACACAAGTTAAAGCCCCATCCATATCAAATAAACTGATATTTAGGGGGCTATCTCTGGAAATTTATTCCCTTAAGGGAAAATCAGTGCTTAACGTCAGACTTGTATTTCACTCATTTCAGGTTGACTGTGACTATTTTATGTCAAAAGAGGCTTACCAGAAATATTGAAATACATCAGTCTGACGTTGCATAATGTCTTAAACTGCCATAACTGCATGTCCCCTTGGTCTTGGTGATCCAGGCCAATTTTTAGCCAATCCAAGATCCTCTGGGCATTATGGCTTTTGCCAGCTCCACTCAGCACATTTTTAGATAAACATGAGTTGGCCCCCTCCAGGTGTACAGTAAATATGCCTGATGTGTGGAATTACATGCAATAATCTAGACAGGATTCCTGCCCAAGGCCTCCACTGAAGAAATTAACCAGGGGACACATTCAGATGTGATGTGGCCTCTGACACACACACTCACACAAATGCATATGTGCATTAAGGAACATACACAAACACAAAGGGGTTAAAGGACTGCTTTGTTACCGTGGAGGTGCCCTGTGGCTATGATTAAGTGTTGTTTTCACGATTCCCCTAGTGTCCTAAAGCTTAGCTAGATGTCACAGCTATGGCAGGAATGCTCGAGCGGAGAGGCCAAGAAGGGGTCACAGCTAGGATGTAAACATCAACATTTTCTTTCTTGAAAGGATTTGGGCCTACTTGAAGGGAAAAAAAAGCTCTACCACAGCACAAAGCCTGATCCCTAACTCCACACCTGGCCTTAGGCACAGACCTATGACCAGCTTACCTCACCTAATCCTCTGTTTAAAACCATTTGTGGGGCACAGAACTGACCTTAGATCAGCATCTTAGTGTGGCCTAGGCTTAGTCAGCACTGGGTTGTTGCAGCGCGTAGGGATTGGAAGAAGGGCTCTAGCTTCAGATCGCTATCAGAGAAGACAGGAGTTTAACGCCCTCTCTGGAACTGTGCCACAGCGGGCCGTGGACAATAGAACCTTTGTGCATTGCTGATTGGCAGATCTACTCATAACAAACACACCAAATGGCGAAGTCACAGTGGGAGGTGCAGGGGTCCGATAAATCCTGGTTTTCATTTAAGACACAATGATGCCTTTTGCTTTGTCTCAAGATGTCAGTCGTTAAATGACGTATGATGTAACTTAAAGATGATTAGGGGAATGCCATTAAGTCGACCTACGACTCTGTAAACAATGAATGGCTGCAGAGACATAAAACATGTTTCTCTCCATTTCACTTTTCTCCAGGAGAGAGCCCACTTCTCTCCTCCAGCTGTGTGTACATGGTTTGAATTAGCCCCACCATCTCCCCAGAGGATGACATGTAATGATGCAAATTTAGGGCTTTTCTGACAAGACCTTGACACTTGATATGTTGGTCAACTCCCCGTTCCATGTTGGTTTTACCAATCCATAAATATTGAGTCCGCAGGGACTGGTGGAAAGAAAAAAAGACAAGAAAGAAAGATTGAATTAGCTTGACTGCATTCTGTTGTAGTGTTACAGATCTGCAGCCCCATCTACTGTTGTGCCAGACAAGGAAAAGATAGAAAAAATGGAAGAGAGGAGCACGAGATGCCCAGAGGCGCACATGTCTCTTAATCCTAGCAATACCCAGCTGGGAGGGAAGCGGTCAAATGGAATGGCACTTGATTTTGGCCGGACATTTCTGTCTTGTTTGTGATGTGTTGTTATTGTGCAAAACTGCTCTGTAAAAGCTAGATTTAAGCAGCTTTCTCTCTCTTTCTCTCTCCTCATTTTCTTAGTCTCTCCCTCAGACATGTGACCGTGGTTATGCTAACACAGCATTGGATGTGAACCATTTTTAGGCTGCGGCCACAACCTTGGCATCTGCAACCCTTCCACTGGCCTCAGCTGGAAGTTGCAAAATCTGGATTCGTGTGACATATTTAAGTAAATATTAAGAAAAGCGGGAGTTTTGTTGGCGAACCTAATGCTGATAGTTCGTGATAAGCTTTAGTGAGCGTGTATTTGGTTTCCTTGCTTGCAAGCACAGTTATGTAAACAAAACAACAACATGACAGCTGCCATAAAAAGACAACCTCATGGCTCACAGTGTGGCCTCCCCACCACCAAAACATACCGTAAACATTGCTCCATATCTCCATAGGCGTAAACTGAACGATCACCCCGCGTTTGTCAGCAGTTTGAAGTGGCCGTGCTTTGCTTCTCTGATCATCCTGACATGCGCGTAATGAGTTCTTTCTGACAGAGTGAAACTGGCCCAGCTGCAGCTCTGCAGGTGAATGATGTCTTCGACTTCCTGGCTGTGAAAGGGCTCTGTGTGGTCCAAGTTTCTTTACATCATACCTAAAGGTGCGCGGATCAGGAGCCTGTCATCCGTGTTGCCATTTGATATTCAAGAATACTTAGTTGATTGTTGACATTACCAACTGACCTTTTTTTGTTTTTGTGTGTCCGTATGTGTGCATGTGTAGAAGTGTGTATGTGTGTGCGGAGCTTCTGTGGAGGTGTATGGTATCCACAGCTGTGAGGTAACTGCACCTATAATCTGTCTCACCAGAACTGTGTAACCTGAGTTAGAGTGAGGTTAAGGGTCAGTTATTGAACTTGAATTACACTGGGAGAGGCCTCCCTCGTCCCCTCACCACCCCTCTCAGCCACCCTGTGGGGTTTGTTTGTTTTCTCTCCCAGTCTCTCCCAGAGCTTACCCAGTCCTCTGTAATGACTATTTAATACACACCCTCAGACATGTTTACACTGCATGTAACAGCACTGGCTGTGTGATCTTGCAACACACTCAGACATGTGTGTTAAAGTATATGCTTTTGCATGCGTTTGTGTGCGCGAGTGTGCGTCGCTGTGTTCATGTGTATGTATACATGTGTGCATGCGTGTTCCCTTTCATTCCGACTCCCACCCTCTATTTTCCTCATTTCTGAAGTCTGTAGCCCGAGGGGAAGAACACCTGCCAGTTTTTTTTCCCTCTTCAATCTCAGATAAGACAATAGAAGTAGTCGAGGTGTTTGGTTACACACAGAAACAGAGCGAGGAATGAGACATATTAAAGCCTCCCCTGTCTCGCCCACAAGGTCGCTGCAACTCTCCAGGTGTGAATAATGTCAAAAAACAACACATTTTTTTGTCAGTGGAGTCAGGCTGGGGAGCAAAAGAGCTTCGGCGTTTTGCTTGAAACTCATAATTTGACCTGAACCACAGGCCCTGGGCCCCCTGTGCAAGCTGTTAAGTTTTTAACATATCGTTTTTCACTGCACATGTTCCATGTTATGTTAGTTACCAGGAATTTGGATTGAATGGACAATGAAGTTCCTGAACCTTGAGAGAAGGATTATTCTTAATCGTAAGCAGAGGAGAGCCACCAGGGGAACGTAAAGTGATGCCACAGCACTCTCTGTTGGTGAACGGGATGCATCGTCCCATCAGAAGCCTTGAAAGTCCCTGAATGGCTTTGGTCTTTTTATAGGCATGAAACCACATCCCCGGTGTCTTTGAAGAACTCGTATTCACTAAGTAGTAGTTAGGCCTGCCAGTACTTACTCACTATTTTATAAGGATGAGTGGTAGAGGAACTCTTTGAACTAAACCCATTTAGAATCCCAAGGCTGATGGTTTCATAATACAGAAGTATATAGACTATAGTCACATAATCAGCAGGAATGTCCATGAATTACTGTCGAGGGTTTTCCCTTGCACAGGTGGATAATAGTCAGTCTGTGTAGTCGGCACATTTTGGTAGATTTTGCGCACATTCACGCACAGCCACATACACACGTCAGGATTTTTACGGTGACACACACTTTCAAAGTCTATGTGCACCAAAGTGACACACGCTGTAGACACGCACTCTACAATTAATTGTCAGAGGGAAATTTGCAGAGGGCCATGCTAGTGTCTGGTCTCTGAAACCACACCAGAGAGCATGCAGGAAACAATTTTATTTTGAGCAATAAAACCTTTCAATTATAGTTAAATTATAACCGCTAAGTGTGAACTCAGCAGTATCCAAGATTATAGAATGTACGGCTGACACGTAGGACGTTTTGCAAGATGTTTAATACGATACTTCAGTGTTCAGTTCAGAATGAAAAACGTGTTTTTATGGATATCTGGTTTTATCTTATTTTAGTTTTGCGTCTTTCGTGAAAATTCTAAGAAAAGAATTGGTTGCACATGACATAAGGATTCAGATTGGACAACGTCAGGCATTTTGCCATATTGCTTCCTAAATAGGCGCATGATAATACACAGGAACAAATTACAGTGTAAAGGAATAAATTCTATGTGCACAAATGCAAGCAAACAACATCATGAAGAACTCAGAGTAGGTTTGAATCGGACTGCAGTGCATTACAGGCTTGTCTTCTCCCTTTGGCACCATAAAGATGTTTATTTAAACCCATAAATACAAACAATAATTGTATTCTGTCACAAAGGTTAAAGGCATTTCATATGTATCAAAGGAAGTGTGCCAAGTGTGAATCACATTGCAGTCCGGAGTAGCTGATGATCAGGCTTTCTGTGTGTTCGTCGTGCCATTAAGAGTCTGGATATACTATTTATACTATATTCATACTCCCCCATTACAGTGATACCTGGGGTTGTATTATTAGGCAATGGTGGACGAGTTGGCGCATCAATTAGCAGGTGGCAAAGGCAATATTTTGGACATTTTTTTAGACAAATAATATTTCTGAATTGGTGATATTTTGTAGATGAGTAGGTCTAACCAGGAGACACGCACCTGCAGCACCGCAGCATGAGTCGGAGTCGCGCTTTTTTTTTTTTTTTTTGCAAGCCGCACGCTGTTCTCTGCTAAAACAGACTGAGCAATAATCTGTTGACAGTCATACTGACGTCATACCAGCAACATTCACTACAGTTTCAATGCAGACAGGATTTAAACATGTTAAACCGGTCTGAGTGAAGAGAGATTGCTAGATATACCTCTTCTTCTTCTTATGATAATAATAATAATAATAATAATAATAATAATAATAATACGGTTGAGCACATGTTTTTCTGTCGTAACTCAATATCAATTGAATTTATATTGAAATGACATGGATGGATAATATGGATGATATATGGGAACTGATGGACTTTTCTGTGTGTACAGCAAGTTTTCCTTTACATACGTGATGCATATGAGCTTTGATTGGCTCGACAGACTGACAGAAACTATGATGAGCACAGCTAGACCACTCCTCACTATACTGACCCTGAGTGCAACAACAAGGTTAAAACCCAGAATGAACCATGTCAGCATGGTTTTCCTGCCTCAGGCTTTACACTATTGATTTTTTGGATACAAAAAAATAAGCAGAAATGTCTGCAGGAAATAAATATTAAGTAGTGCATACTTCAATCTGCTATTAGAAAAGGCATAATAATCCCAGGATAAGATTGAATAAATTAACTGTTTATTTGTGCATGGCGACTTTTCATTTCTGCTGCCTTTCCTGTAAGGGGCATTTTTGTTTTTGAATTGAGTTAAAGTCTTTCGCTGCTTCGGTTCTTTTATTTGCCACTAGAATGATTCAAGCACAGAACAGGAACAGGAGCCCCCAAAAGCTCTTGTTCTCTGTGTGGCAACTGCTGTTTGCTAATTTTGACTACCCTCAACGTTGCTTTAATGAATGGAATGAACTCTTCTAAAGCGCACTTTCAACTGGGTGCTGCTTTCTAAGCTGTTGTGAAGAGAGGCCCTTAATCATAATCTAGTTTTAAATGACCATACCAGTGTTACTGTTGTGGTCCTTTGTCAACATCGGCCACTTCTGTTACATAACCCCACTAATTTTTCCCAAAATAACATTATCTTTTTTTGTCCGTATTCAATTAACATTACAGAGAGTACCTGAAAATTTGTGACAGAGTTCATTAAACAGAACATCTGTGTCAAAATCCTTCACGCTAATATTTGAGCTAGGAAGGCAGCGCTTATAAGGAACTGATTCTCCAAGCGTAATAACATTCCTCCCAATGGCTCCTGGCTCCCCTCTCTCTCTTGTGTAGTGAGTTTTGACCAAATAAACGCAGACGTTCTCTTTAGAACGGTGAATTACCTATCCCCAGGAACTATTAATAGTACAAAGTGAGACGTCTCACTGACTGTTCAGTTCCTGTATCAGTGTCACATGGTTTTTCACCACGGCTCCGCCCCTTTAGACTAGAAGCAGTCTTTCGTCCATTCATTTTTATGGGAGAGATGAACGCGATCATGGATTATGACCAGTTCTTTCACCCTGTTGTCACTGAGATACATACAGGACCCATTTCTCACGAGACACGTATCTTCCGAACATTCTGACACAAAAATGACATATTTTTAGACACACAAATCAGACGAAAAATAAATTTGTTCAAGACCTGGCTCTGTCTCAGCAACACACTCACGAGATCTGGGAACCGGAGCTTCCCGCCTTTTTTCACAGCGGACATAAACAGACATTTAAATGGTCTTATAGATGAAATAATGAATTAAAAGTTGCACCAAACAAATATCAAGTGACGCATACTCCATCTGCTTCAATCCATTCACACAACATCATAACAACATCATAACACTTCCAGACGAGGCGGGGGGATGGTGGTTCCTAACTGTCTCCATTGGAGACGTGACTTCACCCACTTACCCACCATTTCACACCATTGGCAAAGCGAAGAGTGAATGATCTTGTGTTAAC
Organism: Naso thynnoides; assembly: GCA_029783665.1. Taxonomy (NCBI): domain Eukaryota; kingdom Metazoa; phylum Chordata; class Actinopteri; order Acanthuriformes; family Acanthuridae; genus Naso; species Naso thynnoides. The sequence goes on from JAQLOL010000010.1 coordinate 7,356,848, forward strand.
AATTGTCTATCTTTGCTAGCAATGTTCATGTGTCCTATAGTGTCTAAAGTGTTTGTTTACTCTGTTTCAACATGAATGGCAGTGAATGGGGTTTCAAAATAGCAGCTTGTGATCTACTTAAGTATACACAGTTGAATTTTTACTACATTCGTAGTAGACAGAAGAAGTCAAAAATAGACTGATAGGTCCTTTATTATCAAAGTTAATATTGTGCTTATAAGATGCATGTTCCTAAATGGATGCACAGAAAGTGCAGAGGTGACGGGGTTTTTGCCCTGTGGTGTCCTCGCAGGTTAATCTATCCGTGCCTGCACCTGGCTGTAATCTATTTTTTCAGCCTTTCTCGTAAAATAGAGGCATGAAACGCTCAGTGTCTCTGATTACAGTAGGAGAAGCAGCTAACCCAATGTCAACATGTGAAGAGTACATGTTTCCATCAGCTTTTTCTTTCTCTTTTTTTCATTTGCCAACTTCTCCACTTCAGCCAAAGGGATTTTGCAATATTTTGGTTTCTTAATCAAATTTTTGAGTTTCCACTAAGGTTTTTTTATGCTCAAATTGAAAACATGCACGAAAAAGTTGGATGGAAGGCTTTGCATAGAAGGAATGGTCATGTTGGCTCAGGGTGCTTGTGACCTGAGCTCAATTACAAGAAGCTTGAGGAAGTTTTATATATCTCATACTGTAAACCACTGCAGCAGGATTACAGATCATGGATTGTGTAGGTCTTCCTAAGTCTTCCTGCCTGTTTCTTTAAACTTTTTTTTTTCCTCGTATTTGGTTAGTTTTACACTGCTGAAGACCTGCTACACACTGATGACTGCAGGCAAAATTGTAACATGGATGATCGGTCCAACAAGCACTGAGGTTCCTTTGTCTTTTTCTGATATGGTGTTTCTCCCACAACAGCCAATTTCACTAAAATGTGGTCATAATGAATACTTCAAACTTTGGCAAACTGAGTCTAAACATGAATATTTGGAGCAATCTGCTAAGACCTGAGCTTTAGATAAGTGCCACCTACAGACAATAAACCTTTTTGATTATTGTACCAACATGTATACCTCTGGCGCCACCCTCAGGCTGAAGCTTACATGTTTTTCCTTTTTTTCCCCCCTTTTCTTCCTCTTTTTTTGCCCCATGGTAACCAAGAATAACAATTTTTTCCCCTCCATTTTTCATTTTTGCAGTATTTTTTGTGTATAATGATTATTACATCCTGACTTGGCTGCCAGCATGGCTAGACTTTTGATTTTATGTTATGTGTAGAGTAAGCATGTTTTTGTTTTATTTACAAACCCTAAATAATAATAATTACTATTGAAATAGTTCTATTATTAAAACTATTAGCCATTATTTAGATAAATACATAAATTTACCATGAGAAAGAAACAGAAAAAACTTAAATGTATAATAAATCATACAACAGTATAAACAGTATATAAACATTAAATTTCTAGATTTCCTTAGTTTTTTGGGGGTCACACTGTATGGGAACAAAGTGTGACGACACGTGATATCATAATCTGCACTTGCAGGAGAGATCCAGAAGATGCTGCCAGTGGTCTGCCTTTTCAGTTTGATTCTGTCTGGGTTCAGAGAGAGGACAATGCAGGCATTAACTTACACAGAGCCTTTGCCATTCCCAGAGGCCTTGTTTATACATTAATATACTGTAGTCCTCATTGTCACATCTGACAGTTTCCAACACAATGATTCAAATTCTAAATTCATCTCTGACTATTTTGACTGTGTAGCAGATAGATGAAGGTTTTTTTTTTTTAATTATTTGGTTGTTTTGTTTTTTACATCCTGTCAGACACAGCAGGCTTGTTGGCAAACAACACTGTATTGTTCTCATAAGAGCTGTGCTGCCATAGAAGTCTGGATTAAGGGAGAAATCACACTCATATGAGCTTCTGGTGTAATGTAATGATAGTGATACATTATACATTACATTATTATAACCTGTAAACATCAAGCACCTAAAGCTTAATACAGTGTTGGGTCTATCTATCTATCTATCTATCTATCTATCTATCTATCTATCTATCTATCTATCTATCTATTGAGATCAGTGGTTCTCAACCTTTTTCAGCCAAGTACCCCCTGACCAGTGCAAAACATTTTTGGTAGTTAAAAAAAAAATGCCTTGAGGACGATACAGTGCCATCAGTGTCTGATGTATTAACAACCTTGTCAGTGACAAACACTTGAATGCCACATTTCTGTTTAGAATCAGTCACTAAATTCATGGCAAACCAATTTTTGTCATCATCGTGCAATAATAATTATTTTATGACTTATATTTTTCTTCATTGATGTTTTATTTTTCTAACATTAAAAAAAATATACACTCATCGGCCACTTTATTAGGTACACCTTGCCTGAACCGGGTTGGACCCCCTTTTGCCTTCAGAACTGCCTTAATTCTTTATGGCACAGATTCAATAAGGTGCTGGAAACATTCCTCAGAGATTCTGGTCCATATTGACATGATAGCGTCACGCAGTTGCTGCAGCTTTGTCGGCTGCACATCCATGATGCCAATCTCCCATTTCACCACGTCCCAAACGTGCTCTGTTGGATTGAGATGTGGTGACTGTGGAGGCCACTGGAGTACGGCAAACTCATTGTCATGTTCAAGAAACCAGCTTGAGATGATTTGAGCTTTGAGACACGGCGCATTATCCTGCTGAAAGTAGCCATCAGAAGATGGGAACACTGCGGTCATAAAGGGACGGACATGGTCAACAACAATACTCAGGTAGGCTGTGGCGTTTAAACGATGCTCAATTGGTACTAATGGTGCAAAGTGTGCCAAGAAAATATCCCCCACACCATCAC
>JAQLOL010000010.1:7364744-7381403 GCA_029783665.1 Naso thynnoides
ACGCCAGTTTAATGTTAGTGACATTGTGAAATACAACTTAATGAGATCACTGCATCGCATTTGCCGAGCTCAGGTGAGTCAAGCACAGCACAGATGGCATCAGCGGAGTGTTATGAGAGCGTGAATGTGGTCAGTGCAGATGGCACAGGAAATTATGCACGCCTGCAAACCTAACACTCTACTACTCCTGTCAATCATCGGTCTCAGGCTTAACAAGAGAGCTTGAGGATTTCCTTAACTAGTAACTACTAATGAGCGCTCTCTGTGCAGCTCTCTGGTTGGTATGTCGCAGGAGGGGGTGTGTGAGGTGAGTGTCTGTTTCCCCTAACAGACGTGTTTGTGTACTGTAGTTTGCGCATGTGGGCCTATCTCCAGAACCAAATGCCCACCAGGCCTTTCCTGTGAAAACACACACCCTCGAACGCAGACGCTTGCACAGACACTTTCTCTGTTTCATTTCCCATACACTCCTTCCTTCCTCTTTCCCCTCTGTATCATTTCAACGAAAGAATCACAGGAATACAAAGGAAGACCAAGAGAGAGAGAGAGAGAAAAAAAAAACCCTATTATAAGTTGTCAGTGAAAAAGGATTGAATTAAATTATTTTCTTCTTATCGTGGCTGTGGATGTCGGGCTCCGCGCTCAACAAGAACCTGTACAAGCGATCCCAATTTGAATGTATATGAGCAGAGGGGAATTTTTTTTCCCCTTTCAGTGGAAATGACAGATTTTGGCTCGTTGCTGAGCATTCTGTGGGGACAGAAAGGTGTAAAATTTTGTTTACTGTGTAAGGAGAGCATACTGTGCTTTTTAGCTATGAGGTTTCAGAGCAGACTGTTGGTAAGAGAAGCACTACAGACTTCAGTGTATAGTCCTTGGTGGTTTGCTGTTAAAAAAAAAACAATAGAACAGCAATCCAGAAACCTCCTGAAATGTTTGTGAAATGCTCGAAATTTCTCTCTAACCTTCCACAAACAGACGTGCACCTTGCAGGCAGGTGGCTGCTGTAGTGTGTCAAGCAGTGCCGTGTCGTGGCGCTGTATGTGGCACCAATTACAGTGCAATTTTTCAAACCTCTCCTTTTAGTTAAAGCCAGTTTCACTCGTAACTGTGCTTGAGCGTGGCTAAAAATGTGGTTAGATTTGATCCAATTGTAATTGATGGGTCACAATGTAAAGTACAGTGTTTATAATGTACGAGCCCCGTATGGTCTAGCAGTTAGGATCGTTTTTCATCCATGCGGCTGGAGTTCAACTAACAGTTTCATGTCCCTCAGTCAGCATCCATTACGCTGCCTAACACTCTAGTCCTCCTATAGTAAGGTTGAAAGTAGATATAAACCAATACATACAGTACGCTATACTCTCTATTGGAATTGTGCCGTAATTGGTGCTAAAATGTTACATATATCACCTTAAAAACATTGCTTGGATTCTCTTATTAATGTGTCAACCAATCCAAAAGGCACATTCCGTACTTTGGGGTGTCATAATGCTGCTTTCTGTTAACAGAGAGTAGAGCATAGGGCAGGCATCCAGCGCCTCCAGGAAAGTGACCCTCCATCTGAAAGATCATTGACAGTTACTGGCGAGATTTGAAATTTGTAAAAGATGATGCGGGGTCCTTGTAAACAGTTTTCTAGAAGCATACGCTTGTATGAGCCTCTTTTGGTCTCGTGTGTTGAATAAGATATTATCGGGCTCCAGAGGGAAGCCTTAAATCCCTTAAAAGCACTAGAATATTTCATTAGCATACAGAACAGAAATATCCTGAGCTCAAATCTCCTCTCTAAAACACCACTTCAGGTGATGGCTCATGGTACAAAACCCTCACTAAAAAAAAAAAAAAAATGGCAGCGTCTCCTGCCTGGCATCTGTTCCCTCAGGGCGTTTTGCAAGTCAGTCGCTAATCTCGTCTTTATTCAGCAAAAAGCAGGTCACTGCTACCTAATGTCTTCCCATTACTGACAAATCCTTCAAAATAGTCGATTGACAATAAAAAAAACACAAGCTGCACCATTCTTGAGGTAGTAGTCTCAGCAAATCACTGATCTCTAATCCATGATGATATAAGTACTTGTGTTTTTCCAAATGTGCAGACCCATGGGAAAATCTTTGCTGAGAGTCCGTAATGGCTTAATGTGTTTTTAGTGGTGGCCGCGGAGAGTTGGGACATAAAGAAAGAAGCTGGGGGAAATGACTTCTCTCACATCATTAGGCAAATTGCCGCCGCTCTCAAGTCACCTTCTCCTTTTCTCTCTGACATCACACACAATCCATCAGTTGCCCCAACTTGCCCACTGAGTGGATTCTTGATTCGGTTTATTTGCAATATAAACAAATCACTGTAAAATCATGAATCATGCTCATGAAATTTTTCTCTAGTAACTGATGTCTTCTTGGAGGATGGGCCGGATATATTAATCTGCAAAGAAACTTAATTGTAGAAATGGAGTTGTGGCTTGTAACTTGAGTGGAGATCAGAGATATGAGGCTGCGATATCTAAGAACTGTAAGCAGGAGGCTTTTATCCTGCCCTCAGGCTCTAAGTACTGTGTGTGTGTGTGTGTGTGTGTGTGTGTGTGTGTGTGTGTGTATGCTGCATGCGGACAGTGGTATGAACTGCGTCTTTTGTCATTCGATCAGGCCTGTAGAGATTGTGCAGTCATGTGAACAGAACCAAAATGATTCCTCCTGAGTCGCTAACAGATTTCACGGGAACAGTGGGTTGCCATAGCAAAGCCACAATTGCAAATGAGTCTGATGCGACGTTGAGCAAGTCGCTCCTTTAATTTCCGCTCACCTCCCTTTTTTCTTTCTGTTTTCAATTTCACCGTGGGTTCATAAAGGGGCAGATTACAGCACTGGTCTGTAATGGAGCAGGTGGGCCAGGTTCCATAAACTGTGATTGTCCTATTTAGACAGAATGAACTGATTTCAGACTGCTAATGTCTCCACCTCCCTACAGACTCCTCCGCTGTCTGCCAGCTCCCAGCTCAACCCTTTCATGATATCCCACACTGCAAGTCACATACAGTAGGGTCGCGCCCAAGATGAGGGCCATTAGCTCTGTCTCCCAGCGCTGTGTTAGGGACATCATTAGAAGGCCTCATGAAGACACTTTGAAGATTTTCTTGCTCTGTGCAACAAACGCGGTTTCCATCTCTCTGATCTCGCAGCCATGGCTGATTGAGGAGGACAATATGCTACTGTTCGGCTAAACCACTGCCACTGCGGACACAAAGCAAAGGCTCTCTCTTTTTATAGAAGCATCCAATAATATCAGGCGTTGCCATGTATGCCTCAGGGTCAAACTATGTGAGTGTGTGTGTGAGGCTCGGAGCCGTCTGTATGTGGGAACTGTGGGAAAGCATTTGTCTGTTACAAGAGGGGGGAAGTGGAAACATCAGCTTTGAAACAACCTGCAGTCCATGATTGCAGTCATCTCAAATACACAAACACACTCAAACGCCAAGCTCCTTGGTCATTTGTGGTGATGCCAGTTCATGGTGGGGAAAGTACCCTAGAAGGAAAGGATTGTCTGCATGCTTACAAGAGAAACAGCGCTTTTAATGTCATTTCAGATGCTGGTATGCATGTGGTATTACAAAGCCTCAGCTTTGATCCTGAGAAATGCATTAATTGGTTTATTCAGAGCATATTCCGACATACACACAATATAAAAACACAGACTGAGGTACACAAATGTAGGCAGATACACATATTGAGTCCAGATGTCTTTTTCTTTGCTTTGCTCCAGGATTCGACTACTGTGACCCCGGTGACTCTAACAGTCGACCCCAAAGGCTACTTCCTGTATTGGACCGACCAGAACAAGGTGAGACGCTGCACAACAACTCAACTCTTTTGGACCCACAGAGCCACTTGAAATTCTCGTTGCACACCTGACATTTGAGCTCTTTGGAAACATTTAAATTGAAGATGAAATTCAAGCTAAGGAGCCCAGATTTAAATCTTATTAAGCAGCAAGACACCACATGAAGGGTTATACTCCTCTGAGCCCAGATTCATTCAAAGTTATCTCGTTAGCAGTAATCCCTCTCAGTCTCAATATTTTATACATCAAGTGAGAACATCACTATGAGGCACATGGAAGAAGGTGTTCCACCTGGACCATATGCTTATATATGCAAGTTTGTCCAAAAGCCCTGAATCTTTTGGGGTTTTAAAAAAAACTTGGTTATGAAAATCACTGTTTAGGAATGGGAGGAAATAACTTTGTGCAATTGCCCCTCGGTCTCTCTGACTGGACTGTCAAATCAGTTGAGCAAAAGTTCTATCACTGGCGAAATATCGCCATCTATATTTTCGCCCTATCTCCTCATTTAAAGATTGTTGTCCTTTTGTGTTTCATTCATTCAAGCGCCTTAGGTGAGCCAGTTTGCTAGCTAGCTTGCTAAATACCTTATGGAAAACAGATATGAAGATTTCCACATGAAATCAACCTCAGCTGCCGTCTATAGAGAGTATTTCTGAAGCATTAGCTTCAGGCAGTGAACTGTGGACAAGATAGGGAGGGAGAAAGTATGAAAAGAGTTTAGGAGAGAAAAGGAAATAAGATGTAAAACTTGTGGCGAATGTGGGTGAAGAGGAAGAAGAAGAAATGAAAATGTGTTGAAAGAATGAAGTAGTGACAATAAGAGGAAGAAAGGAGAGCAGAGGTGTAGGAGCTGATGAAAGAGAGTAACAAATGCATTTCATCTTGTTTTTGCATCTTAAGTTCCTGTAAGTTGGGCTGAGAGAGGGAGATAATTTAAGAAGAGACGAAACAGAAAGGAGAAGAGAGTGACCTGAAGTAGATCACATTAAGTATCGTAACATAATAATATATGCCCATGTTGATTATCCTAAGATGCAGCTCCCTTGAGAAATCTAATATACTTTGAGTAAATGCTCTGCAGTTCTCCTAATTTTCAATTCAGACTATTGAAGACCACATTTACTTGGCATTGATGGGAAACCTTGATTTGCAATTAGAGCAGCCCATATAATGGCATGGACTCAAATGTAGCAGATTTGTCAGCTAAACCTTTATTCTGGGAACTCTACTCCATCACAGTATAACGAAAATAGATAAGTAATACTATTAACACCAAATTCCTATCCTGACCATGCTCTGTAACCTACAAAAGTAGATGCAGACACTTTTGCCTCTTATTAGGCGGCAGGAGTCAAAATGAGGCTTTTTTGTTGTGGGTACAGAATAATAAAGACGGTTGGAAATAAATTAGATGCAAAGTGGAAAAAAGGCTCTACATGAGCATCATGTTGTTCCCAAATGATTTACCCATTTTTAAGCATTCAATTACGTTAAATAGCTTGAAAAATTGTTCATGTAGCTGCTGTAAATGGGAAAGAAATCTTTCCAGGGGAATGTGCCCCCCAGATGCCCTCAGGTTTGGGCTCCAATCCAAATGTTTACAACATCTGGCTCTGCCCCTGGCCAGGCCGAATATTTTAGCAGCTCTACCTGTGTATTATTCCCAGAGCCCTCTGTGTCTGGAATGCCTCATGTGCCCAAGCTGTAGTAATCACTGAAGTGAATGAGGAAGGTTGTGTTGTTTCCACTATGCCATTGTCAAGCTGAATACTCTCAGTGAGAGGGGGAGTAGGAAGAGTCCACACTAAGCTTATGTGCCAGTAACCTTTTGGGTCCACCACCTTTGTCGCACCCTGATGAAGCACTCACCCCAAAGTACTTTCCCTTTTGTTGCTGTCTGTAGAGGAAGTAAAAACTGCAGAACCCTCTTGCTTTGTTTGGCATGAGTCAGCAGCAGAAGATAGAGAATTGACAGAGAAGTAGACAGAGTGCATCTGCAGGCGCAATTGGAACAATTAGGACCCGTCTTCCTGTTTACAAACGTTTTCAGTTAAATAATGCCTCACAATGTTGGCTAGCTGTTTGAGAATTGATTTTTGTAATATTTGAATTGTGTTGCTATAGAATGTTGCTGTGCCTCAGGCTTGAAATGACAAATACATACAGCACGCAAGTATCATTTGTCTATATATCTAACAGAAAGTAGATTGAAGCTCTTTTGTGCTGGCATGTTAGGCCTCTTGGTGTAATAATTTATCACAGCACATCAAGGATTGATGTACTGTGATAGTTTGCACAATGGTAAACTTGAAGCAGCAGTTGATAACTGTACAAAAAGATTTAAAGGTCCATATCAGCGTTACTGCATGTCATTGTGCTTGTCAACATCGGCCACCTAGGTTACATAGACCCCACACATTTTCCCCAAAATAGCTTTATATATGAGATATCATGTTTGTTTACATTTTTCCAAGATCAAAAAACGTCACAGAAAGTGCCTGGAAATGTGTGACAACATTAGTTTGTTTGCTGATTTGACTACCTGCAACATTGTTTTGATGTAGGGAAGAAGCGCGTCTACAGCTGAGTTTCTGACATGACAGCCCTTTCAACTGGGTGTTGTTTCAGAAGCTGTTGTAAACAAAGGCCCTTAGCCGTAATCTAGTTTTAAAGGACCATACCCGGGTCACTACGTGTTATTGTCCTTTGTTGACATCGGACACTTTTATTGCATAGACCCTGAGGGATGAGCTCAAAATGACTAAAAGGCTATTGGACACCTTCAAGAATTTGAGGACAGGTGCTTCAGATAAAAAGTACAAAAAGATTAGAGGAGAAGGATCCCGCACACTATCCGATACTTGCGAAAAAGTTTATTGAATGTACAACATTTCGTTCCTATGGACCTTCACCAGCATTGGTTATTGAATAAAACGTTGGTTTACCTGATGAAGGTCCGCAGGACCAAAACGTTGTGCATTCAGTAAACTTTTTTGCAAGTATCAGAGAGTGTGTGGGATCCTTCTTCTCTCATCTTTTGCATAAACCCCACCCATTTCCCCCAAAATAGTGTTATCTTTTTTTGTCCATATTGAATAAATGTTACAGAAAGTAGCTGAAAATGTGTGACAACGTAAGTTAAAAGGAATGTCTGTGTCAAAATCCTTCATGCTAATTTTCGAGATAGGAAGGCGGCACCGACAAGGAACCGTTTTCCAAGGCGTAATAACTTTCCTCGGCTCCTCTCTCTCTCACTTAATGTTTTTCGACCAAATAAACTTAGACATTCTCTTTAGAAGGTTGAATTACAGATACATAGCAACTTTCACATGTCCAATAGTGTTTCCATGCTCTGTTTCAACATGAACGACAGTGTATGGGGTTTAAAAATGCAGTCTGAGAGCTATTAAAGCGTACAAATGGTCGAGTTTTAACAATTACATTTATAGAAGACACAGGCAATTTCTGCTAATGGTGAGAAGTTGAAAATAGACTTGCATGGTCCTTTAAAGAAGCATCAGAAAGTCTCTGAAAATTGGACATTTTCTGAACCGGAGAGACAGACTGGGCAGGATCAAAAAACATGTTTATATTTGACATTTTCCAACATTGTGATGCTTTTCGGGACATATCATGACTTGTTTTGCTGTTCCTGACACATTCCAGTTTGGCATGTTTGACCCACACTGACTCATCTTTCATTCATATTCTTTGTAGCACACAAGGTGGTCATGTTCTGACAGTAAAAGAGCAGTGCTGGAAAAGAGACAGAAATCTGAACTGCTGCACCTGCAGTGATTAACTTGACACCTGTGAGAATATTCCATAGCGCATGGTGTTTATTTTCTCTTCCCCGGTTTTGGCAAAGGCTTTCATAATAACTAGGAACAAGATTGTGAAATTTAAGATACTAGATGTTATCAGACTCACCAACCTTGTTAACCATGTGACTTCCTCTCTATTTAACCTTGAAAGTATGCACATACTTTGCAGAGGCTGGTCTGTTTTGGCCAAGTTGTTGTTTGCTCTGATTTTTTTTTTTTTGGACTTACAGCTGCAGTACGAGCCTGCCTATCTGGCGCCTCTGCTCTTTAAAATCCAATCCAACTCCAAACAGCTCGACGAGCATAATGTGTTCCTGTTCTATTTGTGTATAACTGTATCAGCAAAGGCAGTCAGAGGTAGACTAATTAATAGCTCTCATTGATTTTACGTTTGCCTGGATGAGGGTATTTTACTGCAGTTGTAGCAGAGCATAGACAGGATTGCTGATCGAAGCTTTACCACTGTACACACAACTCAATGCACAAACATGCGCACGTGTGTTATTTATAAATGTACCTTTACTCCTGTTTGGTAACCGAGAGAGGATCCAAAATGTTGGGAACCTGCTGTAAATGAATTCACTATTTATGGGAAAAGAGGGGATGATTTTAGGCCGTATGCTCAGTTCTGCTGAACAATCAATGAGGAAAGACTTCCCTTTCAGGAGAGAGACAGACAGAACACTTCTAATGCGTGGCTGGCTTGTGTGTGTGTGTGTGTGCGTGTGTGGAAAGGTGTGTGTCTTTCGGCGGCGATTACAAGCACTGAGTGTGATTCTCCACTAACAGAATAGAGAGAGGCACTTTGGCATCAATTCATCATTATTTCCTGTGTCTTTGTCATAAGACAAGGATTTTGAATGATGAGGCTTTTGTGCGTGTGTGTGTTTATGCGTGTGGGTGTCTGTTCTGTCTCTCAGCATTGAGAGCAGTGCATCCGCACACATAATAACTCAAATTGATGCCAAGCACAGCCCGGACAAAACTCTATTAGGGCATAAAGGAAGGCACCGGCTATATTCCCTGGTGCCACTGTCAACACAGACGTGTGGTTGTATGTGTTTATAAAGAGGACTTGAGTCATGTTTTTACTCATTCATGAAGGTATTTTACTGCACATCTGTTCGCCAGACCAATTTAAACAAGCCGCAATGCTGTGTCCAGTTGTGTTCCCTGTGTGTGTGTTTGTTAGGGACTCAGCCTGATGGCCTGCAGAGTAAAAGCATTCCTCAGATTCTTCAGAAGCACAGCAGAACTGTAGCTGCTCAGTGTGCCCACTGCGCTCACTTTGAAAACACATTGTCCCTGAGGGATACACTTTTTACTATTTACTATATTTTCAGTGTTCAGTTCAGGCCTTGAACCAGTTTTTCCTCCTTTATAAGGGATAAAAAGCTTTTTTTCAGTGAACACGTTTTTGATAAAATTATCTGTTTACTCCTGCTGAACATACCATTTTAAGGCTAACAGTAGTGTCAGAGGTGTGTACTCCAGTCATGTGACTGCACCTGCAGTTAGATGGGAGTCATCAGTCAGACTTTTGACTTCAGTGACTTGTGACTTTACTTAAACTTTAGCCTTTTGACTTTGAATGACTTGATATCCTCACCAAGATTTACAGTGATGCTGCATGCAAACACATCAATGCTTTTCCTGAGCAAATGCTCTTTGAATCATACTGGGAGTGGCTGTTCATATTGCTCAAAGTCCACCTGAAATTGAAAATGCCTTTTAAATCCTTGCTGATCACATCCCTGGTCATAATGTAGTAGTATTTAAAGTAGAAGTTGGTAACTCTTGCTAATGAGCTAACAAGCTAAAAAATAAATTAATGTCATTAATCCTGTTTATCATTAAATATTAAGCAACTTACCCATGATAATATGAATAAAAACAAAAAATAATTTATGAGAGCACAAAGTTGATAATAGATTTAACCTCTTAATTTTGCTGTCAAAGTGCGCCAAATCCAAGTGCTCCAGAATGCTTCGTTTATACGCCAAATTTACAAAAAAAATACCAGAACAAAAATTTGGCATCACGCGCACAACTAAAACATTTGTCATCTTTTTCACCTCACATGAGTTTGCAGGCCTGATCATTTAGACTGTGGCCACTTTGAATGATAGCTAGCCACTAGCTGACTATGAACGCATATCCTGTCTGGCTTCACCCTTTGGTATAGGCACAAAGTAGCAATGGCTGCCAAACTCGAATACTCCACAAACCAGTGGGTGATGTCACAGTGGCTTTATCGACGATTAATTACACAGTGTATGCTTCTAACGTGCAAAGCAGCGACTTTGTATACAGTTTGTATCACTGAGACAGAGAGGAAATGTGATGGAAGGAAAGTGCTGTTAGTCTTAGGCTTTGTCTTAAACATCTGGTCATGATTACATCTGTCAGAGTCTGATCCAGAAGTGGATTTCAGCCTTGTCTTAAGATCAGAACGGTAAAGTCTAGCTTTGAACGTGGCGAAAGCTCACCTTCAGGTCTGTTTAGGTGTGATGGTATTTATCTTTTCTTTCTTGCTGGCCTCTCAGTTAATGATTTAAGACTCAAGGATTCCTCTCGTTTCATCTCGATGCCTTTGTTATAATCTCAGTTAACTCGTGCTGACAATACAGCCTCAAGTTCAAAAAAGACAGTACTCTGTGGAGAACTTCTCATAACTTTAATAAGATGGTTTTATTGATTTTTGATTGAGTCTGTCAGGGAAGTTGTGGTGACTTAACAAAGACAGCAGTTCAGGAGATGAGCTAAGACACCATGGATCCAGAGATAAGCTTAATTTGATTTCTTTGCTTCCCTCCCTTCACTGATGGATACTTGCCAAAACCAGAGTTTGAACAATGCTACTCTTGTAGAGGTAAGTTAATATGGTCTGATATGGTTGAAAGGTATCACACAGTCTCTCCTTTTTCCTTTGTGGATAGAAACAGGTGCCGACTGTTTGGATCTTGCTGTGAAGTGAGTTCTGTCTCCGTTTCTGCACACTGATATGTTTTTAAACAGGGCACTGCAATCTGCACTTCTGTAGTCATAACTCTTCCATGTTTCTATGTGTTTGGTTCAGAGTCCATTTGGCGCGCTTTTCATGTTTCTGCACCTCTCTCTTTCACTGTGACGGTCCCGCTGTTTTGAATACACTTAAACACACACACACTCCCACACACGCAATGTACAAACACTTTCACAGATGGAGAAAGAAAGATCTGACAACAACAACAGTGATGAGGATGGAGCTGACAGTCATAAGGGCTTTGATCATGATTATGGTGACCATGACAACATCAGTAAGAAAAAAGATCAATAGTAAAAGAGAACACTTTGTAAGTGAATAGCACACAGTGATCTCATGTCAACATTTTCCATTGTAAACTAGATATACATTAACATCAGGGTCCTGAGTATTGGTGGGAAATCAGAACATTTCCCAGCAAAAGTTTGTCATGTTTCCATTAGCTGTTAAATAACAACTCTGTTAGTTTAGAAAACATTGAGGAACATCAAGGCGGTGCCTTTCCTTGTTAGAGGGAAAGAACACAACATTCAAGTACAGGGAACTTAAAGCTGCAGTTGGTAACTTTTGCTAATGAGCTAACAAGCTAGCATTAGTTGTAGCATGACATTTGTTGGGAAATGGCAATTCCACTGCAGCATCCCCTCCCTGTTTTTTCTTCGGCTCACGATTTATTTCGTTTGTTGTTGCTCTCTTTTTTTTAAGTGTTGTTTGAACCGAGAGGAAACGGTTGCACGGAAAGTTGCGGCGGAGTAAACTGGTCCGTCTCAGCTCAAGCTTGAGCCGACTGACGGTGTCGCTTGCAGACACTCTGTTGTCGGCAGAGGCGAGTTGGAGCGGAAGGCACGAACAGCTAATCAGCTCGTACCAACGTCCCCAGTTGCTAAGAAGCCTCAGTGTAGACTGGCCAACCAGGACGGAGGGTACAGAGAGCGTCACTGATTGGGTAAATAGAATGGGAATGACAAGATTTTTACCAATCCTGAATATAGAGGCATGAGAAAACACGGAGATCTCACGATATTCTCAGATTTACTAACATTTACTAACAGCTGTGTTTGGATATTCTGACATTTTTTCTATATAGAATACAAAAAGTTATTGATATGTACCCCAAAGTTACCAACTGCAGCTTTAACTTGTCTTCAGTTTAGCAAGTGGGCAACTGCTTCTATTAGCTAGGCTAGCTTGTGTGTTAGCAACAGCTTGTGCCACAATTGTGTGCTCCTTTCACTTACAAAATAATGAGTAATTAGAATCTTGTGACCTGCATCGTTGTTAGCTTCATGCCTCGGCTCATCTTGGAGACGCTTTGCAGGGAATATGTTTTCTTTTGCTGTTGTTCAGTTCCCTGTTGGAACGTCACCAATTGGTTTAGCACCAACTAACTTTGGACGTCTAATTATAGTTACTTTACTGGGTCAAATTTGTTTTCAAGAGGCACGTGTTGATGAGAAATTTGTTTGAATGACGCATGGGTATCTGGTTACTAGTTACATGTAGCCTGGAAATAATGCATTTAGTTTCTCTGTAATGGGGAAATAGAAAGCTTTTGTTTAACTGTGCCTGGGACAGAGTTACACAACCTCTATTTTTAGAGTATAATTGTTTGTCTTCTAATCAGAAACCACTTATAAGGAAGAAGTAACCAAAGTGATCATCACCAGTATGCCTCTCTGTTCTTTGATACAATCTAATGTTGTAATCATGGTAGTCACTATTTCCATCTAACCGGTTAACTACTTTACATACGCCAGTTTCAGTGCCACGGTAACTGGAGGTACAGGCATCTAGACGGAGCTCATTTGACCACATTTACATACATGTGCTTATGTCATGCTTTGAGTCACAAACTTGCAAGCATCAACACACCCAACTCAACACACACGTCCACCCACACACAGTCACATGTGGAGGCACACGCACAAACACACGCTGACATTCCTGCAATGTCTAACCAGCAACAGGTGCCTGTTTCGTTGGTTAAAAATAATTTTGCTCCTGCTGGTTGAGCCTGCTTTTAAAGGGGAGGAGCTATTGAACACTGAGAGGTGGACTGACTCAGTCAAATTAAAGGCCTTTTGGTTTAGTTGCCATGGTTGCCATGCGACAGCACACACCTTGGAAATTTCTCTTTCAGTCCTCGCTTATATTCTAGAGAATGTTGCCGCTTTGAAACTGATATCATTGTTTCTCAATGTGTGTGTGTGTGTGTGTATGTCAGATTTGTGTGTGTTCTCCTGTAGAGGCTGCGGTTCTAACAAAAGGTTAAATGCTTTCTCTCGGGAGATTTATGTTTTAGCAGCGTGCCAGTTTCGGGACATTCACTAGACAAGCACTTAACATATGGCATTGAATGATGTTCAGAGGTGAAAGACAGTTCACCCCGGGCCAAAACCAGACGCACACAGTTGGCAGCTGGTGCGTGTGGGACATTTCTGAATGAGCCTCCAATTGGCCTGATCCAGAGCATGAGTAAGGCTGTTTTGGGTTCAGGTTAAACCTAATATACACTTGATGCGCAACCACACACACCCTCATCACTCCATTCTGTCATAGAGGAGTTCACACATCTGTTTCTCCCAACACAGCAATTTTCTGTGATTGCAGGGCTGCTGCTCCTCCACCTCCGTCAGCACTATATGGTGGTGAGACGAGACATAAATCTGCAGCCAATCTACTGAAAGTGAATTGTGACCTCTGCCAAGTTATAGCCTGGCACACAGAGGCCCTATTTCATCTGTACCAGGAGTGGGAGAAGCAGAGACAGAGAAAAAAAAAACAACTTAGTAGTAGAAGAAGAAAAGAAGAGGATGAGGATGACGAACGTAATAAAGAGAATTACTCATGTCCTCTCTGTTTTCTGTGGTACTTCATCTGTTCATTTACATACTGAGTTATTTTTAGGCCACATTAGCATTTTGGTGACATAATTCAGACTGACATTTAATTTTGATTGGCTTTTAGGAGATTGGATCTTTGCTATTGTAAGATTTCCTGAACATTGTTAAAAAAGAGCCAATCCTGTAGCCAACCCATCTAACATGAGTGACTTCTCAAACCCACAGAATGACAGAATATGCCATTTTTTTCTGATTTCAGTACAATGACACTATTAGAGTAGATGTTATTAGTAGTATTATTTAAATGACAGCTAATACATAGAGATAAGAAAATATATATATACACGTGTATATAGCAGCACAGTATTGATTTCAGAAAATTGTGTTTTGTATAAGATTGCTTTAATTTGATCATGGGTCATCAGAAAAATTATGTCTGAATGTATTTTTTATTTAATAGAAACAGATGCCACCAACAGCATTTGGTCAGGAGCTGTGCTGTTGTCACATGATCTTGTTTCATTTCGACCTAAAGGATTTGTCATTGAATTTGTTGGATTACATCCACAATGAATAAACTAATTCAGGCCACAAAATGAGTTTCAAGACATCTGATGATCTATCTATGGGCTTTTGTGTAAAGTTAGCCATAGTCACAGTAGCTAGCACAATCAATGTGTGAAAATTGCTAAATTCACTAAAATATTGGACTTCAAGGAATCAAGGAATCGATCATTTTTTTGTCGTTTTTGCTCATTGTCACTGTAACACAGGAGGGACGTGTTGCTGCTAATGACATAACACAGCTCCTGTAATGCATATTTGAATTTGCACCTGACTAATGACGAATGACTGACAGACACACAGTGACCAGTTGTCATTTTGATAAATTATCTATCCTAAAAATCAACCTATGACGTCACATGAAATTCCTACCGTGTCTTTAAACCAAATTTCAATAACTAGACATGAAAAAAAATATAATTGCTATATACAACGTAATACTGATAGTTCAGCCAGTTCTCATTCAAAAGTCGTCAGTTACGGCAGCTAGATCAAGAACCTTTGGCATCATTTTTTAAAGCGCAGTGAACCCCTTCGGTGTCTTTGTACTTTCAGCTAACTCCTACGTAAACACATCCGCCGTGATATTGAACACTTAGTAAAGGCTTCACCCAACAAAGTAGAAAAGACTTTCAGCAAGGAGACCGAGGTTTGGGTCCCAGTAATAGCAAAAGTCAACAGTGTTTTCCCAAATTTTGTTGCCTGAGGCCAGCCAATAAGTTGGGGTGCATAAACCGAACCCAACTGCAATTGTTTTACAACGTTGTAGGTGTGCAAAACTGCAACCATTTCAAAATACTAATCACAAATTCTTAACAGCAGTCATTTCAGAAGGTTGACCATGTGTTGGAAAAGCTCAGTGCTAGGAAAGAGTTGCAAACAGGTGCCAAAGGGGAATTCAGCACTTTAAAAACCAAGCAAGACTTGATCAAGCATCTTTATGTGACGAGTTGGGAGCATAGTAACACACTATTTCTCCTGAAAATCCAGACATCTCAGTTTTCTGTCAATGTCATGCTTTAAAAAAATTTTTTTGCATATTTTATTAATCATGGAATCTTTCCACACAGGGTAGAAATGCTCAGATAAGGTGTTCAGACTGTTTCATCACCTGCAGCTACCCAGAGGTGGTTAGCCTGTGCAGTCAACAGTGACGAAAGGTCAGGGCACGCTATTGATGCCAACCTTGGATGTTGCTGGACTGAATCTTTAGACATGTTGTTTATTGGTTTTCAAGAGCTGAACAAAATCACTGCATCACTGGAACACTCGTATTCTACAACAGTAAAGCGAGAAACTCCCGGTCATACAATGTGGGAACAGCAGTCGTCTCCTACAGCAAGTTTAAATCAAGCGTTTTTCATCTTTCAGTTTTTATTAAGTAACGAGAACATCAGCCTGGCTCAGAACGTCCACCCATCACAAGAGAATGTAAACTGTTGACCCATCTGCTTAGCAAGTAATGTTGAGAAACAGTGACCTGGATGTGAGTGGACTTGGCACGGTAGAGTGAATCACTCTTTATCAGAGCTGAGACTCAAAAGCAGAAAAAGTGTTAAAAGAAGAAAAGCGTTGCCAAACTCTTTTGGATTAGCAGTTCCTTGGTGAATTCAGAAGGCTTTGTTTGCGCTTGAGTTAGCCCTGTTTTTCTCTTTGAATTGCGATTAGGACTTCTTTTCCACTGCAGTGTGCTGGTTTACACACACACATACACATACACACAAACACTGAGGAGGAGAAGGGGATGGTTCTGCTCATTTCCTCTCCTGAACAAGGACCGGAGTCTGTTCACAAAACTTGGAGCTGCAGATCCGGAAAGAGGGCTTTTTTTCTCTGTTGAGAGCCTTTTGGCTGATTAAAGGCTCCGCTGATGCCAACAGTGTTCAGAGCCTCGGCCGAATCCGACAGGGGAACCAGGGGCAGCAGCTCTGACGAGGCAGCTCAGACACCCTGGATTCAAGTGATAAGCTTAATCAATCACACGGCTTATAGATGACGTTGATGATGCAGCAGCAACTAACCCGAACAGTTACAGTTACAGCCCGCAGTCGGTGATAATATTGGCTGGACAAACAACTGCTCAAAGTGTAATCCGTCCAGTGCACCAACCCTTCAATAAATACTGAGACAGTGCTGAGAGAGAGATTTAACTCTGCTCTGTTCTGCATTGAGTGTAGACATTTCTCCTGTTTTGTCCATTCTCTTTACTTATTCATTCAGTGCAGCAACCAACGCCTCCAAACAAAATGTTGACTTTGAATACTCAGGCTGATGTTTAAAGGATAATAACAGTGGTGTAATTTTAGTAGTATTATCGTGTCACTGTTATTAGGAAGAGTAAACCTGTTGTTGTACGACTGCTAAATGTTCCACTACATGCGTCTGGAACTATTAAAGAAAAATCTGTTCAAAAAATTCACCTATAGGGGCGTCCGGTGGCTCAGTCGGTAGAGCAGGCGCCCCATATACAGAGGCTATGTCCTCGCCGCAGCGGACTCGGGTTCGATTCCACCTGTGGCCCTTTGCTGCATGTCATTCCCCCTCTCTCTGCCCTGTTTCCTGT
>JAQLOL010000010.1:7381503-7392734 GCA_029783665.1 Naso thynnoides
GGCCCTTTGCTGCATGTCATTCCCCCTCTCTCTGCCCTGTTTCCTGTCCACTCTTCAGCTGTCCTGTCCAAGAAATAGAGGCACAAAAAGCCCCCAAAAATATCTTTAAAAAAATTAATAAAAAAATTCACCTATATTATTACTTTTATTAATACAACAGTAAGATTTTTGATGCAGTTGTTTGCAAAATGTAGATCATTGTGAGTGTTTGCATTAACTTTGTGCTTTCAGCTTCACTCTTATTCAACAGGTAAGGAGGAAATGTTATTTGTGCTTTTAATTTAAACACATGCATTATTCTAAAATATTAATTTAAAGTCTGTTATGTCAGCAACACTGTTACAGCTTGTAGACTCGCAGAAAATTTACATTCCTCTCCATATTCAGGATTTATTTGCACAGTTTGTTGTCCCTGTGCTGTAAATGCGACTGAAGGAAATAAGGGCGTTTTAGAGTAATTCATTAGAGCACTCCAGTGGATTCGCTTAAATTACAGTATTATGCGATGAGTCATCTCAAAAATGTTGAAGCTTTTATGAGTCATAGACGGCATCATGACTTTGTAACAATATATATCGTGTAAAAACAGAGTCAGAAACTTTATTGTCATTGCACGAAAGTAATGCAGTGAGATTTGCTGTGCAGCACCTAAAAACGATAAACACACACAATCCTACACACACATCTGTCCACATTCATAACAATAGCACAGGTAGAGTCGTTCCAATACTGACCAGTATGGTAAAATGCCTACTGTACCCCGGAAGATACTGGTATCATTATGTGCGAGTGTGCTGGTCTGTGTATACCATGTGATTTATTAGCTGCTAAACGGCCCCTAGCTACTTCCCAGTTAGCTCAGTTAGCTCTGACGCACTTTAAAGACCTAAAATAATTCTTCCTTGATGCTCTGATAAGGTATACAGGAAGATGCCTTGCTCTGCCACTGTCAACTACTATTTTTAAGAGCGATGAAGAAGAGCATAGAGATTTGATGGAGATTGCAAAATTGACATTATATTTTAAACTGGAAAGTCCCACCCACCAGTAAAAAGGTGATGTGTAAGGAATTGGATTTCCTTAGATTTTAGTTTCTAAGTTGCTGTTGTACTACTGTTTTACAGTGTTATAGTGTAAATCTCTTTATTTTACTAAATTATTATTACACCTTACGTTTTAAGGAATTGTAATTTCTATGCACTGGTATCGGATCAGCACTCGGTATCGGCCGCTACTTAAGTTTGGGTGTCAGAATCGGTGCTGGGAAGGAAAAATGGCATTGGAACATCTCTAAACATGAGCTTAAAACATTTTGTGTTCTGTCCCAAGGTAATTGCACATGAATACCAGTGTAATTGCTCTTAAAGATGAATGAATAGTTTATGGATCCGTTCTGAGAAATTTAGATGATGCAAAGATGGTGGCAGTAGGGGGAGAGAGTTTATTTGAGTTCATTTCAGCGATGGCTCTTGGAAGAAAAACTGTTTTTCATCCTGGAGATGCAGACTTTAAGGCCTCGTATCGCCCTTCCGATGGCAGCAGCGAGAGGAGAAGAGCTTAAATAATTATGTTTTGACTTCTGCTAGTGTACAGTGAGTCTTACTGCAAACACATAATAGCTAATGGTGGCCAAATCATGTGTGCTCTGTCTGAGTGGCAGTTATATATGACAGCGGAATAAAGAGGCTGATTAAGCTTCTCATTGTCTCGTGGGTCCAGGTATTTATATCATTTATGCTGACCTATTTCTGGGCTGCTTATTCAAAAATGATCTCTATTATGTTTGATCGCTTTCATCTGACACAGTTCACACAGAATGCAGTTTGACATTGAGCGCACAGTATTTGTGTAATGAAGGTATTGCACACTGTCTCTAGAGTAGGAAAAGAAGCGTGAATGAAGGCAGAGAGACTTAACTCGGATGAGGATGACTCAAATAATTACACTTCCTTTCTCTTTTTAGATTTTTTTTTTTTCCATTTGCTTGAACACTGTCAAAAAGAACCTCTGTTATTTCAAGCATAAGAAATTTAGGGATTTCTTTCCAGTGTCAGAGAAAAAAGCTTAATGAAATTTTCATGTGAAGGAGTGAGATGTATGGCTAACGGTGATGCCGGTAAATTGACTTTATCCCTGCTCAATGGACTGAAATGTCCGCTTCACTCTCGCTCTCTCTGTTTTTGTTCAGCTCTGTCTCTGTCAGTGTCTGTCTTTCTCTGCCTTGGTGCATTTTGTCTCTGCTGTCTTTTGACATGCCGATTACTGGGTTATTATTATCCTCCTGCTTCATATATTGGTTTTGGTGCAATAATAAGAGGCAGTGATCCAAGAGTAACCCTATTTCACACCAATATTTTTTTTCTTAATGAAATTTCTGTGCTTTAATATTAAGAACTGCTGTTAAAACTCAGATTAATAGCTAATCTTTGCCACCAGATTGCTCTTCCTGATACCTCTCTGCTTGCAAGGACTAAAGCTAATATTCACATTATCGTCCTAGACAACTGGAAGTAATTTGATCACAGGCAGTAAGTAAACTGAGCCAAGCTTAAGCATTTAAACCCTTACCATGAAATGTCAGAAGTACGGTCTGTAGCTCAGAGGCCCTCGGGCACTGGAGTTGTTGACTTGACAGTTTGGAGTTGTCAGAATGACGTAGCCATGATTTGAATAGATTTAAATGTGCAGCGGAGGGTAGGCCGCTGTTGTTGCTGTCAGTTAGATATTTGCATGGCTGCGACAGCACGGTGCTGTTGACTGAGCTCTGCATCACAACACAGCTGAATCAGTCAGTGTCAGCATGTTTTTGTATGTTTTTCTCCCCTCTGCATCGCTCCGTCAGTGCCAAGCTGAACTGGTAAATACTGCATTTGGTGCACAAGAAACAGAGAAATGAAATCATAAAAATAACACTACGACTGTGGTCATTCAATGCTTCCGATTCTCTAGTATCTCAAACTAAGTGAGCTTCAACTTCCCAGTTACACCTGTGTTTTGTTGTTGGTCTTAGTAGGCTTCAAACAAAGTAGGTGGCACAACGTATCTTTTTGCTACATAAAAATTCAAAAGCTCATACTTGTTAATCATGCTCAAAAGCTGGGCAAAGAGCCTGATGTCACAGAGAGGAGGAAGACGCAATGAATAATACAAACAGGTATCAAAGCGCACACTTTTGGACAGTTTCTCCTTGAGGACATTTATGGTGCAGCATAAATTCAAACTTCACTACTTTCACACCTCAACACACCTGACTAATGAATGTGAGAGGTTAGTGTTGTTACTGAAAGTTACAAAAATCAGTAGACAAGCAATTTAACATGTTGCCAATCTCAGAACCCATCGGCTGCATCCGCCGTCTGACTTCCGGTAGACGGCGATACAGCCTCTGGGGGCAAACCCCATTATTCTTGGGCTTCCCTTGGAGGAGGTGAATTTCCATTTCCGACTTCCTTCTCCATGTGCCGCTCGCTGTTCACAGTCTGACTGTTTACAGTTCTACGTGAAAATGAAGTTGGAGTTTAGAGACCACATCTACCAGTGGATCTTTTCAAGTAGCCAGTTTACATGCTGTTAACAGTTAACAGTCCGTCGTTGATTATTTATGGACTACAAAAGACTACAAGCGGAAACCAGGGCTTTTCCAGTGCCAAGATCTCCCTACCTTGCTTGCAGACTCTACATTCAGTGAATGTAGAGTATTTTCATAAAAACTAACATGTTGCAAGCTTTTATGTAACCATGGAAGGTGAGGCTTATGTGTATTCATCCTCCATGTTTGTTTTTTTGTTTTGGTTTTTGCCTAGTACATCATTTGGCCCCTTTTGCATGGAAAACATTGGGGGGTTTTTTTGTTTTTTTTTTTAAAAAGTGAATGTATCACACAGCTAAACAATTGATCAAAGTACTTCAAAAGTCATATATATGTCAAAGTCTTCGTATAAAAGTAAAATATGTCACAATATAACATTAAAATAAAGCATTGTGGTGCTACAGAGACGCCCAGCCTACAAGTCATTCTTTCTATAGTCTGAAGGGAACATGCTTGTTTGGTACAAACCCCTACAAAAATCATTACATTATAATTTTTAGATTTTTCAGCGATGATTAAGTGCAACATTTGCACTAAAATTGTGACTCGTGTCACAATCGTCATATCTGTAAAATCGAGATTTATATAATTTTTTTGTCCTAGTTTGGTGATTAATTTGGAATTGCTTTACCCATGTAGATTGTGTTTTTAAAAAAAATGAAAAATTTACCTGAAATACATATAGCGATATGATGGTATAAAATTATTGAATGTAAGCTGCATTTTGTGAATAAATCTTTTCTTTCTCTGTCACCATTGTGAATGGTTTTGCGTCACTCACTGTGTTGCTTGACGAGATGATGGCTGAATATGGAGTGCTATGGTGGCTGTCAATAAAATGTGTAGATCAGTGGAGAGCTGTTGTTTGTATGTCACAATGGGATGACCCGATATTTTGATTGTAGGGGTCAGAAATCGGAGGTTACAGGCGGTCACTGTTGTCAATAGATCTCTGATAACTATTCCTCTGAGTAAGACAGAGTGCTGTTACCACAGGTCAGAAGGGATTAATTAAATCTCTAAGTCATTGATTTGCTCTCTTAGTTTTAATTATGCTAAATCGATAACAATAGAGAATTTATAGCGCAGACATTTAAACGCTAATGCTTCTGGTAAACTGACATTTAAATTTTGTGAGGACTGTTTTATGAGTAAACTGGTAACAGAGACAGACTCTCTCTCTCTCTTTCTCTCTCTCCCCTTGTTTCTTCTTCCATTCCCTTCCACTTCAAACGCTTCAAACCCAGCCCAGTTGCCATGACAATCCAATCCATGCAGCTTGTTTTGTGATGCTGCAAAGTACTCAAAAACCCCCCCGCTGCTGTGATTTGACTGCCATCGCTGTACCAAGCCAGGTGGCTGCTTTCCTCAGGGAGCCCTTTAAAATAAAGGCATTCAGCCAAATGACTTTGAAGTCCCACTGTAGACAAGCTCTCAATAAGAAAACACTCTTCCCTCTTGTTTCATCCCAGGCTTTGACGGGCAAGCTTAAAGGGAGCACAACCTCATGTTGCTTATCAGTTTTTTGTGGTGTGAAGTCTGAAGAAAGTCCTCAATTCAGCATTTTTCTTCAATGTGGAAAAAAAAAAAGTCAGAGTTTTTGGTTGGCAAATTTAACAGAACAAAAATTTAATGTTCACATTGTGTGGTGAAATGGCATTTTGAAAGCTTGTCAGCCAACAGCAGAGAAATACTTGTGAGCAAGTTGGTTATCTAGCATCCCCCAAAGCTTGCTCCCCTAGATTGTCACATCAGTTTTTGGAATTTCTCTACATGAACAAAAACAGAAGCTGCCGTGGCTGATTTGCTCTCCGGACAAGCCTCTTTATAAGCACTGGATAGCATCCTTGCTATGGTCTGGAAAGATTTAGCCAGTCAGAGGCAGATTTTGGTCTCACTGCAAGGCGTACTAGTGAGGCTCCTCCAGCGGTTTAGCATTTTCGCTCCATTCATTTCACTTGTCTCTGACTAGCTAGCATGCTGTAATAAACAAGGAAAGACAGGCATTTAATTTTCTCTTGATAAGTCAAAGGTATTGATAATTTTAGTGGTGGAAAGGCTATACTACACTTTATACCAGCTAATGCATAGTACAGAAAATTTAAAGCTAACGGGGTAACATTAGCGTTAGCTTCTACAGCAGGCTAACGTTAGTGTTAGCTCCTCCAGCAGTTACAGATTGAGTAGTCTTTAAATATTTTGGTATTCATGTTGTTCCCCATCTGTATCGTCATTCCTACACAGACCAGAGAAGCAGTGGTGCTGCAACTTTTTGCAGCTATCACGATTGTAGGGCGGGGCCTATTCTCTAATCTAAGAGTCCTAACATTTTAGCTGCAGCTCTATAGGTCGCTCTGTCAGTTGGTCAGTTGGTTGGTTGATTGGTCCAAAGAAACTCTGCTCTCTTTGGCAGTCACAGTTTTTGCCCTAGGAGGCTGCAATTTGGCATGCAGGTCAAGTGTGTGTGTGTGTGTGTGTGTGTGTGTGTGTGTGTGTGTGTGTGCGTGAGGGAAGAGATGTGTTTGTGTTTATGCCATCTGGCAAAAATAGGGCGTGACAGTAGGAGTGGACTGTAACAAAAAGGCGCGTAACTTCTGAATGGGTTCATGTAGCGTTGCCAACCTTTGTAGAAACACATACACACACAGTTTCCCTTACACTTTAGCTGAGCCTCTTCCCATAACTCATCAACTGTTTGTTGACTCTAACTCTTTTAGCTGCTGCTTGTTTTTCCAGTTAGGACACTGCTCTGATGCTAAATTTCTATCCTAAGAAATGATTGTCAGGTATGATTGTTTTCCAAAGGCAGTTAGGAAGCATGTTTCAGTAATGCCAAAATTCCATCCTAAATTGAGTTGGAATGATGTAATGAGGCCTCAGCTCTCTCACTGTACTTGACCTTTGACTGGTAGAAAATTGGGGAAACAATAGAGAAATATCCCTACAGTAAGGACCGACGCTGAGGCCTTGACCGGGGATGCTGCTGAAGGTAACAGCCCTAAAAACTTGTCCGAGCGCCCTTGATTCAATAATTGATCATTCTGAGACAGTGACCTTTTCATATAATGTGCAAACAGCATATGGTCCCATTTGAAAACACAATTCACAGTGAATTTAAATTTTCCAACTGTTATCTAATCATGGTGAAGCAAACTAACTGTGATGATGGGAGCCTTGTTCCTGTAGAGTTTTGATTCAAAGGCTTGATATAAGAGAGAATACGCCTCTCCTTCATGAAGCAGTTTAGTTTCCCCTTTAATTTGCTCTTTAACTGTGCAGTGTAAGTCAGAAGTTGACCCAGTAATTCTTTTCTCTTTCATCTCCACTGTCACTAACAGCAGAAAGGCAAAATTAAAAAGAATATTATCGTCAGAATCGCACGTCTTCAATTATTCCTTTCTCCTCTGAAGAATATGTTAAATTGACAAAAGGCACAGTTAGCTTTGATGGCACATTCGCTATCGTTTTTTGTTATTTAATAGATAGAGGGTACAAAGAGTTTCTCTTCTTTCTTTCCAGCATTAGCAAAACGGCAAAAAGTTAGAGAAAACATTCAGTTAACGGACTTTGTAAACTGTGCATTAAATGCAACTCCAGCAGGTTCAAACTTAAAAAACTATCAGCGTAAAGCACTTTTATGTTGATTTTAATGGTAGAGTATGAATATAAAATGTTCTATGTTAAAAGTTAATTAAAACATCTATATCTCAAAGTAAAAGGACAAAATGTTTGACAGACCTCCAGGCAATCAGTGTTATCAAGACTCTTTGCTTTCGTCATGCTCCTTTCTTGCCAAATACAGAAAATATAGTACATTTTATCAGTGTGTAGATTGTCGAGCAGTCAACACAATTATCAGTCCCCTGTTCAGGAATGCAGAAAGAGACTTCAAGCAGCCTACAAGTTTCAGCATGCTATTAAAAAAAATCACATGATACAACATGAAAGGCCACTGAATTAATTTATTAACCCCATAAGAAGCTGTTTCTTTTTCTGTCCCCTTTCTCCCACTTCTCCCTTCCTCTGCCTCTCTAATGTTTCAAGCTGGTTTCTCCATATTCATCGAAAGGCCTCGATAAATGTTATTTAATTCATTTTTGCTGGAGGAATCAGGGCAGTGGAATGGCTTACACTCAAGTCCCATTTGCTAATAAGGCAATTACAGGCAATTTTGCTTTCGAACGATTTCCAGCCCTTCCTGCACACAAGCGAATGACCGATTGTTTGAGTGAGCGACTGGCAGGAAGAGGTATTTCTTAACTCCATTTCAAAGAGACAAATGTAGAGTGGTGAATTGGATAGTAAGTACAGATAATAACATGAGCAAAGAGAACTTTTTCCATTGACCGGTCTTGTTAATCATTTACAAGCGTGTTAGGAAGGGCTGCATATCTTGTGTTCACTCTCAGAAACCCCGATTTATTAGGTCTATATGTAGACAGCTCTCTTAGTCAGACTTTGCTATATTGATTGCTTTTGTTACACTCTAATCTTAATAATTCTCTGTTTCTGGGTTTTCATGCCACCCTGCGGCTTTTCATTTTAAACTGAATTATTTTGTCCTCTGTTGCGGTAATCGAGCTGCTGTCTCTTTGTCCTCATATGCTCATATCAAAAACGTCATTAACAACACACTGTGAGGGACAGATTGTGTATATAGATTATTTACATCTCTACATACTCAAGACACATACATAGGGTAATAGTGTATAAAAAAATCTTGAAAGACCTGTCAAAATGAAAAAAAGAGCAAGAACAGACGCTTAACCTTACATTTTGACCCACAACCCTCTGTGAAGTGATTGACTGAGGCATTTTGTGCATTATCACAGTGTTATGTCCCTTTTACAATGCTAACATGACCTGTCACCTTTGTGTTTTTTAACAGGTTGACAGTGCGTTGTAGCGAATTCAGCAATCACTCTGTTGTCCCCGAATTTCCCTCAGACTCCCCTTTTCCTTTCGCTGCTCCACTTCCGCTCGAGCAACTAAGTGTGTCACAAATGTGGGTCAGACGCTTTTCTTTCCCCACTTCAGTCAATTCAATTTACCAGAATGATAAGCAGGTATCAAATTTAAACTGCTTGGAGGTGCTCTTGGGCAAGACAAGAGTGCAGCAGTCTGCCTTACCTAAGATACTTGCTCCTCTCTCTCAGAGTCTTCCTCGAGAGAGTTTCATGACAGGAGGAGAGGAGCAACACCGCTGCCAGTTAGCAGAGAGGAAGGGAGAGACACGGGGAATTGGTTTTTAATCAATACATTAGCTGACAAACTGTAGCCAGGGTGGCAGTAAAACCTTTTACAGTGACTTGTCTTCACAGTCTCATTGTTCTTTGCTGAGGCTCATATTGTGCATCTGTATCAAACACTGTTAGGACCTGTTGACAAACACACATAATTGCCTGTGGTTTCTTTGACACAAACGGGATAAAAAGGCACTTGGCATCTGAGTGATTCATGAGTAGTCTGACCAACACATCGCTAATTGCCTAGCTGTGCTGCCATTACTGCTGAGCCGCAGTTGAACGGAACCCAGTTTGACTGACGGTGGAGGAAGCACAGTTGTTTTTGCTTAACTAGTTGGCAGTCATCTCCTCTGTCAGATAAAGGTAGCCTGTGCTAATGTGGAAGTCATCACATTGATTGAAAGGCTCTTGTGTGGAAAAAATTGGTCACAGCACAAATGTTTGTTCTGGGGGATTTAATTACCGCTGAACCTTATAATACTCTGAATGCCTTCGGTTGCCAACACAAGAACAGATGCAGGCTGTACCTGGATCTCTTTAATCTTACAAACTCCACTCATGGCGTAGTTTATCCTCGCACACACCCATCCTTCTCTCATGTCTTATGTCTCGTGCAACTGTGCACAGAGCTCAGTACTGGTTCCAGTTTATTTAGGTTAACAATGGATACAGACAGAAACTTAACAAAATTTCTAGGGTATTAGGGTTGTCAGTAATGTTACATCACAGACTCAACAAAAAGTTGCTTATTCTGCCCAATTTAAAGGACCAAACCGGCGTTACTACATGTCATTGCACTTTGTCAATATCAGCCACATAAGTTACATAATTCCCACCCATTTTCCCCCAAACAGCTTTATCTATGAGATGACACGTTTGTTTACATTTTGTCCAAAATGAAAAAAGAAAAGAAGAAGGTACAGAAAGTGTCTGAAAACGTGTGACGTAAGTTAAAAAGATTGTCTGTCTCAAAATTTTTCGTCATGCTAGTATTGGAGCCAGGAAGGCAGCATTTGTAAGCAACTATTTCTGCAGGCGTAATAACTTCCCCTCTCTTTCTTGTTTTGCGATATTTGACCAAATAAATGCAGACATTCTCTTTAGAAGAATGAATTACCAATACCTAGCAACTTTCACTTGTCCAATAGTGTTTCTTTACACTGTTTCAACATAAATGGCAGTGGATGGGGTATAAAAATTCATTTTAAGATCTATTAAAGTATACAGATGGTCAAATTTGACAACAGCATTTGGAGAAGATAGGGGCAATCTCTGCTAATGATGTGAGGTCTAAAAATAGACCGATATGCTCCTTTAAATTTATCACAGATACATTGGTATAAATATAACTGTCATTACAAAATTTGCAGAGCAGAAATGTTAGAGATGGATTTTAAGTCATTTTAGTTTACTTTTTTTTTTGCCTGGTCCTCTGCTTTCCCTCATCCTCCTCACACTGTGTTTAGTATTTACTTGTGTATCCCGACTATATCCTGAGAGTGTTTAAAGAAAGATCTTGGGGAAGAAGAGACCCAGACACAGAGAGGAAGAGACAGAGAGCTTTGCCTGCAGAAAGAAAGTAAAAAATGCATTTCTCTCAGCTGTCCTTTTTGTCCTGACTTCAAAGAGCCAATGGATTGCACTTAGGAGGTGTCTAAATTAGGTGATGTGAAAGATGAGAGCCAGAGCTGCACTGTATCTGCCATTGGCAGTGATTCTCAAAGGCCTTCAGTGGAGAGCCCCAGCACAAGCACACACAGGCACACTGATCATTTTCTACCCATAGACTTGAATACAGAGACGTGGCGTGGCTGAATGTACCTTTTAGCTTTTGCTTGAGTGCCAAGAATTTCATTTACATTATAACCTTCAAAGAAACCGTGAGTTTAATCAGACAGAAGGAAAAAACAGGGACATGTTGCACAGATGGCCAGAGGAAACTGTGTATTTTTAATAGTAAAAAAAACATTCATGACATTTAACAGTTTTGTGTGTGCGCACATCAGACGAGGTGAGTAATTAGTTGTCATATGTAGGCACTGCAGGGACTATGTTTGTGTCTTGTCTGGCCCTCAATCAACCTTAATTCATTCTTTCTTGGGATTTGGGGATGTCTATACATGCATGTGAGTGTCGCTCGCACCAGTCTTCTGAGGAGGATCTCAGATGTTCCACCGCAGCAGATAAAAGCCATCCACTGCGTGCCTGAAGGAAGCCTCACGAGAAGCAGACCTAAATGCCTAAATGTTGTGGAGGATGAAGAATGGAGGAAGATGGAGGAAGGGGGTTGTTGTGTTAGTATGTGTGTGTGTGTGTGTGTGTGTGTGTGTGTGTGATAGAAGCATCTTGTTGATTTCCTGTTTCTCTCAGGAGAGTTTAAATCCTACCTGCAACAG
>JAQLOL010000010.1:7400357-7410398 GCA_029783665.1 Naso thynnoides
GAGAGCAGAGCACAGCGGTGTCTGAGTAGGGAACACTGTTAAAAAAACACTGTAAAACACAACGTGCAGAGTTAAGTGAAACAGCCCTCAGGGTTCACTTCCAAATGCCCGTACCTCATTATGTGACGCCTGGGCATCGTTTAACACAAGTATCCGACATTGTGACAACTTGCATAGGTTAGAAAAGACAAAAAAACCTCTCCTTTAAAGCAAAGCAAAGTCACTTAGCAAGCTTGCTGGGTGGCGCATTACATTAATGCTTTATCAAGGGGAATATGACCTTTCCTTTTTCTTTTTAACAGCTTTATTTTTGGCAATGTTTTCTCAGTTTGCTCTAACATCTTGACAGTGCATAGGCATTGTAAACTCTTACTGCAGTTCACAGTCAGTTCGCTGTTCGCCACAAACATTTGCCTGCTCAATTAATGCAGCTTTTCGGCATGTTTGTTCACAGCACTGTATTTAGCAAGAATGTGTATGCGAAATGTCCACAATCATTTTCTCCTTATGTACAAGTGTTCTCCTTTTTTTGTCTGTCTCTCTCAGTGATTAGTCAGCCACTTCAGGTAAGGGGGTTTGTGACTTGCTCACTGTGGAGCTGTTTGAGTTGCTCTGTAGGAAACCAAGAGTGGAGCAGCAGAGTGGATGTGATTGTCAGCTGAGTTCAAGCGCAGCTCTCCACGCACCATTTGCCCTCGTAACAGTACACGTTTCCTGGCAGCCGAGTGTTACTGGAGGGCCACTCACAGGGACGGGCGTAGCACCTGCAAGGCTGAAGTGTGTGTTGTTCCACATAAGTATTAGCTTTGTTTGCATTTAAGGAAAACATCTGTGCCCAAAATCCTCTGAACCTGATACAGTGGGCCTTTGAAAAACTCTTACACATGGAGAATGAATTTAATCGTAACTGTTATGGAATTGTCTTGTGCAGCATTTCGTCGCAAAAAAGCTAAATTACTCATGTATTTCATCTCGTACCTCTTTTGCATTCTAATATGTGTGAGCCAAAACCCTCCCAAAGCTTCAGTAGAGTCCCGGGATACTTACAAGGTTTATTTTGGGCTGTGAGACGGCATGAGGGGATAAATGGCCACCCTGACATGTTGTACCACTAAAGTCTGTTT
The DNA here is from genome assembly GCA_029783665.1 of Naso thynnoides. Lineage (NCBI taxonomy): Eukaryota > Metazoa > Chordata > Actinopteri > Acanthuriformes > Acanthuridae > Naso > Naso thynnoides. The sequence goes on from JAQLOL010000010.1 coordinate 7,401,482, forward strand.
GTGTGTATAACCTGTCAACTGTGCTGTAAGCAAACCACATGTGAGTGGCCAGCAACCTGCGCTAACATGCAAGGCTGTAGATGACGATGACACAAAGAAACTGAATGCTTGTCAGTTAACAATGATCCGTTTGATCTCTTTTGTTTTGCTTCATCATTATTCAAATAAATACAACTAATGTACTGTTGAACATTATTATTATTGTTATTAAGGAGCACTCCCGAGAATTCTGTCCTTTACAAATGAAAGTGTGTATGTGCTGGCCCTGGAAGAATAGACAAAACAGTCCTGTCTCAAACATCTTCGTCTTCATTGGCTCTGTGCGTTCTCGCTGCTCCCTCCTTCGTGCCCTCGCTCTCTTTGCTCCTTGTCTCCGTTGCTCAGCAGAAGCCCTGAAACCTGTGGAGTGCACATCCATTTTGAGCCCAGAGGCTGCCAAACACACTGTTGGTAAATTAGCAAGCTAACCTGTGGCTTTCACTCTCCCCACTTGCACTTATCCATTTCTTCCGTCTCCACAGCCCATTTTGCGTTTCCTTAAGATTCTCTCCCTTTTTTTTCTCACACTGACACATCCCCACGTTGCTTCTACCACTGTGAAAGATTGTTGCTTCAAAGGGCAACAGAGCTCTTTGTTATAAAAACCAATATGAAAACCAAAGAGGACAGACTCTGCCAGCCCCATTGCGGATACTCTAGACTGTTTTTATCAGAGCACCTTGTAACAGATTTTTCCCCCCAGTTAGCCAAAAAGTCAAGCTTCACATTTCACTGAACTCAATATTCTTTGGAATTAAAGGACAACAAAGAACGGTCTAACACCAGAGCTGTGCGCATGTATCAGATGCACAAAGTGCCTAAGGCAGATGCACTTCTGAAAACAAAATGACTCACAGATCAATGATCATTTTCATACAAAAGTCCATACAAACACCGCCCTCCTTTCTTGCTATTGAAAAAGGAATGGATTTAATTTTTAGAGGAAGGCAGCATGTCGCAGATGTCGGGTGAACACCGACTCAATATAGACAAGCAAAGACAAAACCCAGGGCCACTGCATGTTAAGCATGTTCATTAATTTCTGTTGTTCCTCTCCTGCTGGCCCTGCTTGCTTCCTGAACGTGCTGTGGATCTCAATAGGCTGTGGATGCTCACTGTTTTGATGCACACAGAGAGGCAGGGCGATAAATAAAGAGAGACGATGGAAATGAAGAGATAAAGAACATATGTCACAGGAAATAAACTTTGAACAGCTAGACAGAAAGAAAGTACTTTAATTAAGTCACTGTGCGGCGTCAGCCATTAAAAATCCAAGCCCGTATAATATGAAAAGCCATCAGCATCAACTTTTATTTACATGCTCAATCAGTAACCTTCGGCGCACTGTAGAAAATGCTGACAAGGTTCTTTGAATGTTATGTTCAGAGCTGCACGTGTAATGTCTCACGCTGTGCGAGCAGCTTGTCATCCATACTGGCAGTTTGTTTTAACTTTAATGAGTCAGCTCTGCAGGTCAACACTAAAACAATGCAGTGGACCAGCTTTGAGCTGAGCTTAAAGCGCAGGGCTAGAGGGCACAAAAAACGGACCCCATCAGTGAGCTGCTTCCTGAAGCCCTGCTGCTCCACCAAGCCCCCGTACGGAGCTCCATCTCTCTAAAGAGACTTCAAAGGCAGGCATTTGCAGCCCCGATGTAGGCGTTAACCTTTGACTCCGAGGCTCTCTCTGTGCAAGCCGGGATAGCCTAATTGATGCTACGTACTGCAGTGAAGGAAAAACTTATCCTTGTGGATTACAGCCAGTGAACAGAGTGCTTTAATTTCTGCCTCTTGTTTGGAGACAGACGGTAGCTGTGAATCTGTTTAGTAAAGTGGAAACAATTTTTTAAGACCTCCATCGACCAATAGCTTGCATCTACTAATGTCTCTGTATATGGCTGCAAGAAGTGCTGATTTAAATGAATTAAAGAAAGGTAAATAAATTACATTTTTCAACTTTTTATAGTATTTGAAATCGAAGGAGACAAAAAACAACTAGCAATTTTTTGAAATTAGAATAAAAAATAATCTTTGGGGACCACTAAGGTGGGCATGGGCTTGTAGAAGAATTTTCCTCAAACCTCACCCTTGAGATGGTCTGATACCGCCGTCTTGGCTCGAGATTGAGTCGAGCCCGCGTCAGTCGTTGACTCTCCTGATAATGCTGAGTGGACACACAGTTCACTCTAGTTAATTTTCCACCTCATGTGCTGGCTCCCTCTCAGAGAGATTGAGAGAGTGATAATCCAGACGAATAAAGGCACGTGAGTGTGGGAAGGTAGCAGGGATTTACTGTATATATATATTATATACTGCTAGCTACATTACTGGCCATGTAAAGGTCAAGGCGTGCTAATAAGCATAATCATTTGGTTGATGGATTGGTGGATGTCTGAATGGAAAGACAGATGAGTTGATGGGATGTCTGTCCACTTATAGATTGACCCAGGTTGCCTCTTATACTGAAGGGGAAGCTAAATGCAGAGTTCAGATGTTGTAATCTCAAATTTGTATTCATGTTGTAAAAAGCGCTTCCTAATGTCCTTTATGCTGCAGTGCTCTTAGTTTGAGATCTATTCAACTACATCTCTGTATCACAACAGCGTGATTTGAATTATTGGAGCTGTAAGATGAAAGCTCTCTAAGCTCTTACTTGCCTTCCCATACTCCTGTATTAATAATGAATTAATGAAGCTGAGATTTGCTTCGACTTAAAATACTGTTAAAAACAGGTTAAACTAGAAAGGCACTCAGAGAGCGCATTCCTTCACCAAGGCACGCACGCCTGCACACATGCGCGCACCCCCCAGTCAGCTTCCGGCCATTGTTAACCCTAATAAGAGTCACAAATTAAAGAAATTCAGTTGTAGTTTGACTTCAGAAATGATTCTATGAACAGTCAAATTCACCTCAATAAACTGTCGTCATGTTCAGCTTGCTTTGGGTGCACTGTGGAGTGTTTAATCGGAGTTTGGTTGTAGCGACTACTGGATCCCTTGACTAGCATTAGCATAGCATTAGTGGTTAAACAGCAAGCTGTCCAAATTTAGTACTGCATGCAATGAGCAGGAAATGGTCTATATCAATAGGAATAGGACTGGGTAGGTCAAAAATGAGGCCCTGTGTCCAAAATTTCAGAATATCAAATGATGTGTGTGTTAAGTGTTGTGCATCTGTGCGTTGACAATAGTGGTGTGTTGCACCTGTGAATATTGTCTACATGAAACATAATTTTTTGCATTTTTTAAAAATGTTTCTGGCCTCTCACACCAGTCTGATGTATGATTTTTGGATTTACTTCCCCAAAACCTATTTTGTGTATTTATGCTTGTGAAGTGCTTGTTTAGCCTGCGAAATCAGTCATCAGTCAGCATGGGAACTTTACATGTTTGGCCTAGTTTTTGTGCCCACTGCAACACTTCCATGACACTTTTGCAGGGTGCAAATGTTTTAAGGGTTGCATCAATCTACATATATGCCTCCCACATGGCACCCAGTAATTAGACTAATGTGTGACCCTAAACACTTGTGGTTGTTAAAACAGACCACACAAAGCCTTTAGCCACGGGTGGCAGGTCTGATTTCCCCTCGCCTTAAATCCCAAACAGCAACCAAGGGCACTGAATGTCTTTTTGTCCTAAACTGTTTTGGGAGCCTTTGAATTAGCATTTGGGTGACATTGACAATGATTTGGCTGTGCTTTCTCTTGTTTACAGGACACAGACTTGCTGGATATTGCATACATAAAAGATGCAAGGAACGGAAAGTGCACCAAAATGCCAAAGGTAAGTCTGAAATGACCAATGATATGACCAATGATATAGACCAATTACAGTTTGCTTATCCAGCACACTTACAAAAGCATATTTTTTACATGCCTCATGGTTGTTTTTTTGTATCTGCAATACTACATCTTAAATCAGAAAGAGTAGTTCCTGTATTGTTCTTGTTTTTGTCTGCCGGGAACACGATAAGCAACGCACTGAAAGGACGGGGGGCATTTTTTGGGGTGGTGATGTGCTTTGTAAGTGTTTGTGTTTATTTTTGCACAGAAATGAAAGTCATGAGTGGGTGTGAGCCAAACCATGAATCAGACACTGTCTGCATCCATCTAGCCAAACTGCTATGGATAGGATTGGAAATGATTTCAATGGTTGTTATGACTGACATTTAACCGTGAGAATTGTACACGCAGTCATATGAAGTTGTTTACATGGAAGGTGTGGTTAGAGATTACCTTAGTGTGTAACTACGTGTTCACAATTCACCTGCACATTTTAAGGACTGTTTTTTAAAAGTGATGCAAAGACGAAAGCGAGGAAGTAAGGAAAATTAAACAACCTTAACAAACAAGATTTAAATTCAGACCCTCATATAGAGAGTTTGTGTATGTTTTCCCAGGAAAACATGCAAGTCTAGGGTATCCAAATTGTAATTTCACAGCTAATTAAAAATGATTTTGATTGAGTGCATTGAGAGAAGAATTTGTACACACATTTTTCAATCTGGCAGGCTGTAACTGTGAAGAAATTTGGCTCATTCTCGTGCGGTTGCAAAGCTAGTTCAGTCCTCGCAGTTAATTTCCCCCTCCGAGTGATGATTAGGACAATAATCTGCATTTTTATACATTTGCTTACTATGTAGCCCTGTATAATGACTCACTTTCCTCCAGCTTTTGGATACTGTCAGTCCTGTGATGAGCTGCTGTTACAAAGCAGCGTCAGTCTTTGTCAATTTGACTCAGTGCAGCAGGAGAAGCGAGTGGGGGTCGTGCACCACTGATCTGTCTGGGGAGTGAGTAATGATGGAATGAGTACAATAACAGAGAGAGGATTCATGCATTTCTAAACAGCTTACAGAACGATGCTATCCAGGGAGGAGACGCGACCACGTGACAGGTAAGACAGTCGAAGCATTGGAAATCCATTACTGGGAGATGGAGCGGTGATGCACCCCGGGCCCTGTAATGGGAGCACTGGTGAGACGCCGAGTCTGAGGAGTTGATGAGATGAGGAGAGCTTTGGAGGAAAGGAGAGAGGGAGGGGGGAGTTGATGAGCAGACTATGGGGATTGGAGAAAGGAAAGCAGAGCTGAGAGAAGGAAAAAAGGGCAGTTTATGAATGCAAGGTCTCCTGATGAGGAGAAAAAGGGATAAGAGGAAGGGTGAAGGGACAGAGATGATGTGAGGTTAAAAGAGTTAAAAGAAGATGTCAGATGAGACACACAGACGATACCAGACAGCGGTTCCTTGAAGTGGACAGCACTTTACATGACTCACTTCTCAGTCTTTTCTCCTTCCCAATTCTTAAAGATCTTGTCAGAATGGTAAAGATTTTGCAAGGGTCACTGCGCTGTAACTTTGGCTTAAAAGACATGTACAAAAGCTGTAAGAATTTCTGACAGAAAGCTTCCCAAAAATGATGGCAATGGTTAAGCAGAACACATACTGATTCATACAAGTAAATAAATCTGTTGACTGTAGTGGGTCCATATGAGACAAGCCACAATACATTCATTTGTGTGATGGAGTGACTGAGTAACAGCATATGTGCTCAAAAACAACATAATGATTCTCACAGCTAAGAGATATTTGAAACAGATTTGTATCAACCCTGAAAATCACAGGAAATGCTCTCTTTTCAACGACGTGTTTAAGTAAATAAGAGGGTAAAATGAGAAGGAGGTGCATTGAGAGAGGAATTCCTCTTTCCCATCAACATTCAGTTGCACTTTTTGCTGTTTTTAATGTAACTTCACTGTCTTGTTGTTGCAGCTGCAGATTTTGTATTTATATACTCGCTGCTCTTTAAAGCTTGCGCTGCTCCTTCCGCTCTCACTCAAGGGCTCCCTCAGCATCATTCATTCATTCATGCAAATGGCAGGAAACCAACACACTTCCTAAGATGAGATGAGATGTTGGACTTGTGGTGACATGTCTGTAAAAAGCTTCAGAAGTGCTTTCATTGCGCTACTCCAGAGTATTGCATCTCAGTCGAGCTATTGTGAAACTCCGATACAATCATTCCCAACAGACGGACTTGAAATGGGCTCCAGATTGAGGGGCTGGATTGCCTCGCCTCCTTTGAGGTATTGTTGCTACTAGAGTTTCAGTTAATTCATACTGTCTTTGTGCAACATCTCTTTATTTATTTTTTTTTAGCTTTTCTGATTTAATGATGGTGATAGCTGGAAAGGGACAGGAAATGCAGGGAGAGGGGACGGCATGAAGCAAAGGGCCTTGGGTAGAATCAAACTTGAACTAAAATCCTATATCTGTCAGGCCGCAGTTAAAGCTTGTGAAGACTTGGACACAACAATAGGCCCAGGACGACCCAAACATCATATTGAGGGTAATCACCAATTATTAGAGTTGTTTCTTTGGCTAAGACCCAGAGACCAAACAGCATTGTTTCACAATGGAAGAGCCTGTGAAAGAGTACCTCCAAAGAGGCATCAGGTCAGGAGCACAACCAAGAGCATAATGGTGTCTTTTCCTTTTCCTTTTTTTTTAACATTTGAGGGGTTGTGCGCCATGAATTGGTCCCTCAGGGGCAGACTGTTGAGGATGAGTACCAGTGTGACATTCTGAGGCGTCTGAGGGGAAACATTCGGCACAAATGATCCAAACCAGTGGTTTTCAAAGTGTGAGGCAGGCTTCAGCTGGGAGGCGCCAGAGCAGTTCAGGGAAGGTATGAGAAGAAAAACAAACAAACCTGTAAATAAATTACATCTAAACTTGCTTACTTTCGTGAGGGCAGGGGATCGATTGGTAACACACACGGTGAGAGAGGCGAAAGAATCTGCTGCAAGAAAATGGAGGAAGTAAGACAATGACCTTTCCTAAAAGGCTATAAAAGTGCTCATTCCCCTCACCTCCACCTACCTGGTTGAGTGTAGATTTTCTGCTTCGACTATAACTTAAAGCAAGTAGGTAATGCTCATGTTTGTTTCCACAGTTCTTCCCGGATTTGTGCGTTAAAGACACAAGCTCAGTTTTTCTACTGAAGTATTTCTTTTTCCAGTTGTTTTTATGCTCTCCGGGGTGGAGGCCCACAGTATCAGACTTTGAAAACCCTGATCTACACTGATAACTGCACTGTCCATCATTATAATGCACCTGTTCACAGCATAATGTAAACACGGGGTTTTTCTCCAGCAACAACCCGGTCATCTCTTCAAATTTCCCCAGCTCCACAGATTTGGTTCACTGTTACTTCTTTCTGTTCCCGAAAATGAACTTTTCTCTCTGCATAGAAGTCGTAGATCAAAGTTTTTGATCTATGACGGGCAAAAGCCCGCCTGTTAGTGGTCACCAAAATGTGTGTAACTGAGGCGTTTAGTGAAACCTGAAACACAAGAGCTTGTCTCAAGAAACAGCCCCGTGAGTTTTTGATTGTGCCTTGTACACAGTACGTCCTGTCTCTGCCAGAGTGCCAGAGCATTTGAATTTCTTTCTGAACGAAAGATTTGGAGCATGCTGTTGTGTTCATCGGCTTTTCACGCTGTGTGGGCTGCCCGTCTGCCCTCCGATGAACCCTTGCCACTCTGCCCACAGGCTACAGCTACTCAGTTGTGATTCATACATTTTCGCTGTGAAGACACACACATGCATCCACACAAAACAAATACATCTGATGGAGAGGAGCGTTCATAATCATTTGTACATGGTGTACACTTACAACCGTCGAAACACATATCCCACACGGAGCAGAAACACACTTGCACTGACTGAAATAACAAAGCATGACAAAAGCAGTGTCCTTTGTTGTGTCGTGCTCAGGATGATGATGTTAATTAGTATGTGTCTACCCCATCATCATTCAGACTGATTAGATTGGCCGCTTGTCAGAATGACAAGAGGCAACCTTTTGTTTGATGGGTGGCTCCAGAAATAAATCACACAGCCTCAGGTCTGGTGAGCAAAGCACAGGACTAATATTCAGCCACTCTGTAGACCCACAAATGGCTTGTGGATGTTCCATATTCAACACAGAGAACAGAGGGCGCCAGGCTAACAAAAGCATCATGTGTGTGGCTTACGTGCTTTTGTGGTTATCATGGTATATTCAGACTGCAGTGGCAAAGAAGTGGGTTTTTGATTTTAAAAGTGGCACTTGTGAGAATGAAGCTAGATAAGCATGAATTTGTCTTTCCCTTTTTTTTTTTCTTTTTTTGCGTACCAATCTATTTTTGACTTCTCGCCATTAGCAGAGATCTCCCCTATCTTCTGCAAATGTTACTGTTAACATTTTACCGTGTGTATAATTTAGTAGACCTCAGACTGAATTTTTAAACCCAGTGCTTTAAGTGGGCTGGTACACACCGGTACGCAGTACCCCTACTTGTAGATTTTACCCCCTGGCGTACCAGGACTTTTTACAGCATACCGAGACATCTCCCGTGCTCCCTCTACCTTTTCCTATCCTCTCCATATCAGAGTGTCTATTGGTGATTCATTACATTAGGGTGCATGACGTGATGCTCGCCTCTCCCTTTTCTTGGGGACTACGTGACACTAACTCGTGTGGTCTCGCAGAAGTGGAAACGTCACATTAACGCTAACCCCGGGACTCCAAAGGTTGCGTGTGCGCTCCAGGACGGCTCCACTGCAGGTTTGCTCCTTGCTCCGCCATCCATCAACACCCACCGACTGCGTTTCAGAGCGAGTCACAACAATGTTGGATAAACGGGGAAAAGCAAAGGAATAAAAAATGGACGGTTAATGTTAGCATGACTCCATAAGGACACAAAGAAAACATGAACCAAAACGGATTCTGATGCTGACACTCTCTGACAGTCAGAAATACGTACAAATACCGAGGCAGAAAAGTAAAGTAGGTTGTTGAATAAATTAATTTTGTGAAAATCAGCATTATTTT
>JAQLOL010000010.1:7410498-7425539 GCA_029783665.1 Naso thynnoides
GCCGCTTATTTTTTTCCACTTCAAACACCGATTAAATCCCATTCACTGTCATTCATGTTGGAACAGGGTATAGAAACACTGTAGGACACATGAAAGTTGCTAGGTACGGAGAATTCACCTTTCAAAAGAGAACGTCTGTGTTTATTTGGTCAAAAATCACTGAGCAAGAGGGAGAGGTGAGCCAAGAGCTGGTTAGAACAAAGTTATTATGCCTTGAAAAATAGTTTTCTACAAGTGCTGCCCCTAGCTTGAATAATAGTGTGATTTGAAGAAGGTTTGAATATACAGTATATGTATGTATTTATTCATACAGTATGGGGAAAATGGAAATTATAAATAAGGAAAACAAAAGAACTGTGCCTCCTCTCATGGCTCAGTCCATGCTGTTTTGGATATGTTTATTGTTTTACATGTGTTAAAGCCCCCGGTCAGGCCCCACTGTTCCAAACCATCCGTTCATATTGTCTCTTTATTAAATCAGCAGATTAGCTTGTTCCTGCACAGCATGTTCCCTCTCCTCAGCACCAGCCAAACAGCTAAAGCCAATCACATCTGCGACCTCTTGTGTGCACTTCGCCATACAACCAACTTCTGGTGAACTGCCTTCAGATTCTACTTCATTTTGCCTCCTCGCACGCTGTGAGGGGCATATTATGAGGCCCTTCTCCCACTTTTTGGAAACACTCATCTGTCTGATTTGTTCCCTTGTTGTAGCAGAACTGGCAAGAGGAAAATGTAATCAGCATCTCACCATGCAGGCTACAGTAGGTGTCTGACAGACGAAATTACATGCTTTCTCTCCATGTCTTCGACAAATCTACAGATACTCCCTGTCTGTGAAATGTCCTGCTTCCTCTCCTGTCACATTCAGGCTTATAGTATACATGTTTAAAAATGGAAAACCTATATTATCCCGTGTTCTATGCCTTTCTCTTTTTTATGATGGCGATAAGATATCAAGCACAGCTGTTGTTACACCGTGGGAGGGCAGAATGTGCAGACAGAATGTGGTCTGATCATTCAGATATCCTTATCTTACCCCAGCCCCAGTCTGCCATGTGCTGGGTTATTATTTTTACCGTGTGTGTTTGGTAAAGGCTTGAGCATTCACAAGCTTATCCATCCCATGATATATGCATGATCAGACTGAGGAACTGCAGACAGAGTGTGGCAGATGGCTGTATACTCTCTCACATGGTCACAAACAGGCAGAAAAGTTGTGCTCAAAATAGCGAAACAGACTCTCCCCCCTTTTTTTTTTTTTTGTTGGAGTACTGGACATGCTTTCTTGTGGAGGTTCGGTCAAAATAAAAGTCCAACCACAGAACGCGATCACCTTAGAGGGGAACAAATTGATTTGTGGAGTCTTGTCAGAGGAGATGGTTTACAAAGGTGGACCGTTTGGACTGATGCAGCCACTGTTATCAGCAGAGAAACACACGGAAATCCCTCGCAAGTCCAAAACAAAGCTGGAAAACATCAGCAATCATGCTGCTACGGTATGCAGTTAAAATACCAAATTAATGATGCCCCTCATTTTAAAAGATGTGCAGTTTTTTCTAAGTTATGTGCATCAGCAGCAACGCCTAAGGTTTTTTCTCATTACACTGAGTTCCAGACAAGAAGATAGATACCATTCTTTCATCTGTGCATGCAGTAACAAGAAAGAGACAGGCAGAGCTTGCCCCCCGCTAATTAGCTTAGCTAACAATGGTAGTCAATGGAAAGTGCTCGCCTGCCTTCGCCTGAAATCATCAGTTGAATTTTCCAACAACTCTAAATGGTCCTGTGTGCTTGTTGTTACTTGTTTACTTACCATGTGCGCATGTGCAAACCACCACAGATGTGCTTGCAAGTAAGTCAACAAAAGACTGGTCCAAAAAAAAAAATACAATTACATAAAGTGCTCATCTGAGACTAAATATAACATAATGTGGTAAATAAACAAGTCCCAACAAGCACACAGAATCTGATGATCTTAGGCAGAGGCATACTAGTACTTCCCATAGACAACCAGTGTTTGAGGTAAGCTAATTAGAGCTCTGCCCGTCTCTTTCTTGTTACTGCACGGGACTTATGCAAGTGTCCTACTCCAGATGGCATCTGATTCCCAATCAAGTTAAACTGGTAAAATTGCTTTACATCGTTAATATGGTCCTGAAAACCGCTGTGAAATGCAAAATAGAATAGAATGTAAAACCTGTGATAAAAAATGCAGTTAATCGCAATGAGCTATTCAAATTCAGGCATTAATTGCAATTTAAATAATTAACCATCTCACAGCCCTAGTTTCTAGTATGGCTTTATTTGTTCCCTGTTGTCAAGCCGCTGAATAAATATAGTAGTGTAGGGACTGAAGCCAGTAGCAGAAGCAAGGCTCAGATGTCCATTTCCTCCAGAGCTATTTGTTCCTTCAGACTTTTACTGCGAGGTGAGAGGAAGTGGCCCTCGGCTCTGTTACAGTCCGAGCTCTCAGCAGAGAGGACTGCTGCTAAATACAGAGCAGCTTGTGTGTCCCCAGCAGTGTAACAGGATCTGGGAGAGGCCAGCAGGCCATTATCACCACCGCTCTGTCTGGCCAGCAAAGTTGGCTTAAGCTCCATCTCCCACAGCAGTTAGTGCGAAACAGCTCCTGCGAGTCCACAGCGCGCTAATGTAGGTTTTTGATCTGCTGTTATCCGATGCATATTCAAAGCAGCTGTATTATGACTGTGTTTAAGGCTGTGATTACATAGTTCAAACAGTAAACACGAACCAGGGCACACAGTATCAGTGTCCTGGCATTTATTTTTGGAAATGTGAGCAGTGCCTTGCCGAGTTCTTTTTTCTTTTTTTTCTCTTTACCATAATCAGGAAAACAGACTTGGATTCAGCGCTGAATGCTCCTTGAAAGCAACTTTTGACGCCACGTCAGTAAAATCATCACACTAAAACTAAACCAAATATGAAAAGAATTGCATGCTAAGTGATTGTAGAGGTGAGGAATACTTTTGTACCTCTCACACAGTGATTTTTTGGTTCTGGAGGCTCTAGCTTCTGCTGTAGCAAAGTTTATTTCCATGATTGGTGCAGTCTGGTGCGCATTGATGAAGGACGGAGTCACAGCACACGCTCCCGCTGCTACAATCACAGCCCTTCAAATCTGTCGATGTGTGAGTGGGCAAGACCTTCATGTGACCCTGGACACAGCAACGCTCCCACATGACAAGATGAATTGCTGAGAAAGCATGGAAACACTGGGTAACATGAGTTCAGTGGCGGTGTACAGCATGCTTGGTAAACTGTGTGCTGTAACGTACACTGTATGTTGTCAATGCAGTGCCTGTAGCTGTAACAAAACGAGTGGTAGTCAAGATATACGACCTCTCCTGACATGTGAAACTTTTCACAGCAGTCCACAGGAGCCTTCTTTCTTCTTTCTACAATACAGCTGCGGGGCAAATTCCCCCAAAACAAACCAAAAAATGAAATTAAGTTAAAATTTAAACTCTCTCACCAAATAAAACAGCTTTGATGAGCATTCAGGTACATGTAAGTGACTCTGCTTGTGGTGGCATACTGTACATTGTGATGCCAAACATTTATAGCAAGTCCATTTGAGTCATGTATTAGCTTCTTAATGAGTCACTGAGTGATTTATTTGTGCATGTGGGGTGATGATATCTCTGCTATTTAAAGGTTTTGTTTTCCGCATGTTTCAATGATGTAATGATTCGTGCATGATCCTGACTTGTAGAAGTAACACGGTAATAGACAAACATTCATCCTGCCCACATCCCACGGAGACTAATTGTAATTTAAACCTCGGTCTCACCTGCTGCACAACTGCACAGGCTTATAGGCTGACATGCAGGGATCAGTGCTAACCTATGAGATTTAGTCAGGTGGACGTTGGCAGCACACCATGCTCTTACTGAGCACAATGCAGATTAGTGTCACATGGCATTGTGTTGGAAAAAAGTGGACTTGAGACCATTAGTGTTTTGCAGCATATTTATGACCAGATCCTTAAGAATGACAATTGTGCAAATTAGCGCTGATGGTTTGAGAGATGAGCAGCTGCATGTAAAGGGAAAACTTAGGGAGGACAATCAATGATAATGAGTCTCTCTGGAAAGGCTGAGAGAGAGACAGACAGAGTGTGTGTATGTGCGTGTGTCTGTGCGAGTGTGTGTGGGTGCTCAAGGGACAGATTCAAGGCATAATGAATGTGTCACTGACTTTGCTACTAGTAGTTCAGAGCTAAATTGTACCATATATTTTCAGTTCTAGACCTGAAGCAATTAGTACAGTAGATGAAACAAAGACTAATCAGCAACTGTTTTTGATTGATTTGATCATTGAGGTCATTTGTTAAACAAATATGGCAAACTCTCTCTGGTTCCAGCATCTTTTTGTTTTATATGATGCTGACGTCCAATTTTGTGTGTGGGGGTGGTTCGTCAAACATTTTTCATTGACAAAACAACTAAAAATAATAAATTAATCTTTAGGTTACTGTGGTTGCATCATGTGACAAAGCTCTCTATACTCTATATACTCTGTAAAAATTGACGCCAACTCTTAATACTTCACTGTGTGACTGAGGCCACGTTTAGACGAGAGCAGCTCTGCTTAAAATGCAGAAGTCTTTTCTTTGCATCTTTAAAAACATCTGCGTTTACATTAACAACCGAAAGTGCTGTAGTATGCCTGCCAGACCAGTCGTTGGTGGTGTAACTTTGTAATGACATACCGTTAGAGCTCTTTGAACTTGTTTATTTCCTGTTGCTGCTAAGCCCTAAGCAGCCACAAATTAAACAAATTCAGCCATAGTTTGACTTCTAAAATAATGCAACAGACACTTGAATTTGGCTCCATAGACTGTTGTCATATTCAACCTGCTTTGGCTGCACTGTGGAGTGTATAATCAGAGTTTGGTAATGATTTCTGCTGAATCTACTAAATTCATTGACTTGTACTAGTATTAGCATTAGCTTAGTCATAGACTTTGTTTTTTGCCAGTTTACACAGCCGTAAAGACAGTTGCTGTTTCAAAAGATTGCACTCTGGAATCCGGTTTCAAAAGTTTGAGGTTTCAGGGGTGCCAGCATGCCATTGTCATGTAAAAGAAGGGCTGAACGGCAACAAAAGTGTTTTGTTTGACACGAAAACTTGTTCCGTTTCAAGGGGGTCTAAACTATTTTCAGTAACCCACCGATTATTTTCTTAATTAATCAATTGTTTGTTGTAATTGGAGGTAATTGATTATCAAAACCATGTCTGGCTTGTTTTTCTTTCCAATTATTTTAGTTTGTTTACAGTTAAAAAGTTACAGCTTTTAATAATTGGTGCAACAAACACTTTTCAGTCTGTGTAAAAAAGTATTGAGGTTTATTACCACTGCAAAGTCATGAATTGGCTACTACTGATAACTTTTTTTGTCCAATTTCAAAGGCTGTGATTCTGATATGCTGAAAATGGTGCTGAAAATGAATGCAACACCTTTGCTGTTACCTGCTGTGGAAGAGTGAGGAGCTCCATCAGAAATGCCCATGAGGTGGAGTGCAGTAGATCCATACTGCACAATTAATTGAATGAAAAGGGGGAGAGATGTGTTTGTTGTAAATGTGAGTGAATATCAGTGTGGCTCGTCCTTTTTCCCCAGCGGGCTCTGCTCCAAGGCATTTTAGTGCACAGAGGCATGAAACTGTCTGTCAGTTGACAGGCTCTGTAGACAGAACTCCCACTCACCGCCATTTCAGACATGGTTCATGCACTCATACGCCACACTCACAACACTTTGTGATGTGGCGGTCACTGAAATAAACATGGCATCACTCTATCAGAGCTTGTATCATCCCCTCCCATGTTTGACTCCCTCTTTTCAGTCGGCCTGGCCCTCTCATCAGACAGTCAATTCAGTCAGTGCCAATATGTGAAGAAGAGATTGGATAGTGATACCGCTCGTCCTCGCTATCGTTTTCATTAAGGGGATTGGCCACAGGGCAAATGGCAGCCTGGAGTAAGAGGTGATTAAAGTAAACGGGTATATATAGACTTATTGATTTTCATAAAATAAATTGCAACACCACTTGTCATCAGTTGAAGACCAGCAATTGATCATCGTCACGCATCGTTGTAACAGCAGCAGTAGGGAATAAGAACGGGCCAGAGTAAAGAAAGCGAAACAAAGAAAAGGTTCGTATAATGGACCCTGATGGGTTTGAGTTTGATTCCTCAGTCAATTACTTAGGTGATCCCTGCGCACAGATGAATTCCCCCGGTGTGAAGCAGGCCGTCTCATTACCGCCTTTGAAGAAATCGAAGGTGATGCTTGCTCCTTCTTTGGACTCGCTCAAAAGCTATCTCCTGTTCCAAGCTTACATGAGACAGAGCTGCAGGTCCAAGTTGAATGAGGGAAAAGAATGACTGAATGTATCAACAGATGAAATAGAGACTTTAATGATGAACAGAGCAGCCTGTTTCAGGGCAGAGAGAGAGTTACCCAAGTGGGTTCAGAGATGACTATCTTGATGAAAAGGTTAGAAAGAGCACAATGGTGCACCTGTGCAGGTAATGTTTCTACATTACACAGAATCCCGGCTGGAATGTTCCAAATAGTTTACTCAGAAGAAGAGAATTACGTTCTGACTGTGTGCATGTTCTTCATTTTCTTTGCATTATCTTGGTATTACAAAGACTGAAAGAGAACAAGGAATATGAACTTGGCCCTCTGCTTTATGAAGCAGCTAAAACAGAAAAGATTCATTTTTATCTTAAGCCACATAAACAAGCCCAAGCATCCAATAATATAAGAAATTCACAGTGCTGTATTTGTTTCTCAGTTTTCCCTGTTATTGAATTTAGTTAAATCAACGCTATGCGCCGCATATTGTATCAAGGAAATTCAAACAGGACACCAATGGCGAGATGCTTTCACAAAATCTCTTTAAATTACAAAGTAGTTCAAAAATACAGCAACAGGAGAGGAAGACAAAAACAAAAGCAGCAGTTTTAAAACCTGCAGAAGTATTACAAATCACCAATTAACCAATCACAAGTTGTGAAATGATCCAAAATTCATGTAAGGTGATGAGCAGCCAGCAGCTTGAAATCCCAAAATAAAATTAGCAGCGCATAAACAAATAAATTGCTAGACTGTCTGAACTGCTGGATGACCCCTTCTTTCAGTCACTGTGCTTGTGTGGGTCTATTCCAGTGGAACTTGGCACATGTATCCAAGTCATTGTATGCCTGTCGTGAAATCAAAAGTGGCATTTTGTTAACCGTGCAAAGGTCTTCCAGTGGAAGTGGAGCTGATCAAATATGAACCAGTCAAGACAAGAGCTCTTAGACTAGAGAGCAGAGCTGCTGCCAGCGGAAAGTCAGCCTTTAGCTGATGAAAAGTAATAACACAGACATCCATTTGTCTTCAATTTTAGTTTCTACAGGCAGAGGAAGGATAGTCAGTGCTTCTTGTCTAGATAGATAGATGTACCACCACATCCTAGCTTTATTCATACTGAAGGCATTAGGCCATGCCGGTTACAGTTTTGTTTCCATAAGATAAGACTAAAGACAAAAGCCCAAGAAAAGGTTGGAAAAGAACTTTTAACCCAGGAGTAGGATTATCCGTCCATCCATCCATCTGTCCATCGTCAACTGCTTATCCGGGGTCAGGTCGTGGAGGCACCAGTTTTAGGGGACCCCAGACTTCCCTTTCCCTGGCCACATCAGCCAGCTCTGACTGGAGTGTCCCCGAGGCGTTCCCAGGCCAGTGCAGATATACATCGGACCCAGGCCTGACCTTGGGCCTCTTCCCAGCTGGACGTGACTGGAACACCTCCATAGAAGGTGACCAGGAGGCATCCTTACCAGATGCCCGAAATACCTCAACTGGCTCCTTTCAACGCAAAGGAGCAGAGGCTTTACTCTGAGTTCCTTATGGATGACTGAACTTGTCACCTTACCCCTAAGGGAGACGCCAGCCACTCAGGAGTAGGATTAGGGCTAAATTTAATAAAAACAGCAGATAAAAATAACACTACTGAAGTACCACCCAGGGTGCAAGTACTCTGGGATGCAAGTACTCTGGTTGGGAATCACAATTCATCATATACTCATTAAGCCTGCCGGTGACAGGTGACTTACTATAAGATCAGTTGCTCATAGCAGCTATCGACTGATCTTGGTCTGCATTTGGCTGTTCCTCCATGTGGGACAATCAGTGTGTCAATGTCAATATATTGAGCCAGTAGCTCTCTTCCAGCCATCAGGGAACCCAATCGTTACTTTGCTGGCTGATGTCTGACGTGTTTTACGAAATTGGGAAGACCTGCACCTTGCACTTATGTGAAGCGTATACATGTTTATGCATGCTATTAGTCTTTATTTACTATATATAAATTCTAAAATAAATTGTCTGTGTAGGCCTGTAGCTTTTATCTCTGCACCATAGAGGACTGCGTCTTAAATTTCCTTTTGCCACCTTGTGTTGAACAAGGATGAACAAGATATATATCACCCTAATACCATGATACCTTGGTTTTGTTTATTCACAGGCAAACCGTTAATAAGATCTATACAATTAAGCTAGTTTTTAAATAGCGTCATTATGTCAGCGTAATGATCTCAGAAAACCAAACAGTGGAATTAACTGTCAGTGGGGACATTCAGCATCCGCCACGCTGTGCACATACGCATAGACACACACACCACAGATCAATATAGTACTGCCCATCTTGTAGGTGAGTATAAAACATGGGGGGTTATGACCAGTCTGATGAGTCTGTTACCATGGTAACTATAAGGTAGAGAGGACGAATATAGCGCTAACAAAGGCAGTAAAGACTCTTTGACATATGGAAGCTTTTCGTGTGGCAGGAGAGCATGGCAACGATCACATCAACTACTAATTAAGTCTTTTCCAGTCTAGAAACTTTCACACCTCTTCTCCTCACTGCTCTTCTGGTCTGTTTCAGCTGAAAAGCATATGTCTCTGTCAGTCTGCGGATTTTGTTTAACTGCAGTAATTGGACAAACATTCGCTGAGATGTGTTTTCTGTTCCAGACTTGTGGTTCTCAAAGTGATTGAGAGACGAGAGGTAAAAATTTACAAGTTTCATTTGGGTGACTTGGCACTTGATTTTGTTTCTTTAGGGAACAAACTTTGCCTAAACACAGGAAGTCGCAGCATTTGCTTTTCAGTCAAACTCAGCCAACTTGACAGTTAAAGCCAGCTGTTGTGGTCTGTCAAATGTTCACAGATCTGCAGTCGGCTGTAATGCACTTGGAGATATGAATCTTTTCTGGCACGGCTTTAATGTAACGTCTTTGAAAGATTTAAGGAGATACTAATTTGATTTAAGCAGATGGTTCTGGAAGCAAACGTCTCAAATTACTCATAACTTTAATTGAAAACTATAATCTGCCTTACTTTGCTAATGATCATGAACGCTAATGAAGCAGCGCTAATGAAGTAACATTAATGATTATTGATCATTTTAAACAGTAGATATCTCATTGTGGAAACAGACTCTGCCGTGATATAGTTAAACAAACATGCAGACAAGCCTGCGGTTAAAAGAGAGTTTCTCCCCTCTCCTTTCCAATTTGTTCGAATTTAATTGGTCTGATCAAAATCTCCTCTAAGTTTCCAACCATGCTGTTATCAGCTATCTGTTCATAGCAGATATGTGGTGAGTGTATCCTACAGAATGGATCAGATGAGAGAGCAGTTCTTTGGAATTTTGGTGATTGCTGCCTCGGTCACTCTAGTCAGCTAACACCATTTAATCACATAGGTGAGGCTTATGGACGTAGCTCACATGGGCGTGCTTGTTTGGTCGTCTTGGTGGCTGCATGTATAAATGCATGAGTTTGTGTGGGTGTGTGTGTATTTAAATACCTTTCCAATGCGGACACATAAAGAGACAGGTGACCTTTCTCACTCCCTCCAACGATCTCTTCCAAGCGCACATTCCCACCAAAGCCTTAATTGGTTTTTGATAGTAAATCTCAGGGGGGTTTGTAAAGAAAATGTCTGATTCTTAATGCTGCTGCTCCAGAGACCACAGAGCCTCCTCAAGTATTTCCTGTCCCTAAGAACCAGAGCAAACGAAGGCTGAAGACAAATTCACTTTTTTTCTTGTCTCTCGCTTGTTTTTCTCCATTGAATGATGTTCCAAGTTTGAGTCCAAGAACAAGGATGCTTGGTCCTTTTTCTCATTGAATCATTTCTCTTTCTGTGCACTTTTTTCCACAGGAAGTTGTATTACATTTGTTGCAGCCATTTGTTTGTCCCCCCCACTTGCATTCTGGACGCCACATGGTTTCGTAGCTGACAGACTGCAGGTTCTGTTTCTCAAGTTTTACACTCACCAGAGATGCAGACAACACTCTCTGGAGAAAGAGAGCATTGTAGCCTCATTAGCAGTTTAAAATCATGTTTTCTAAAAAGTAAATGAAAATTATGTCACTAGAGTAAGCCAGCTATATTTTTCTTGGATATCCTTTTAACTTAATTATGCTAACCTTTTGCTACCTTTTCTTATTTCCATCATGCATTAGCCAGGAGGGGAGCCTGTGTCTGGTTGTGTGTGTGAGTGTTTGTGTGTATTAATCTGTGTATCTATCTGCAGCTAATCTAAAAAACTACTGGACAAATCAGCCTAATATTTTGTGTACTTTATGTACCTCTTGTGGTTGTGATTTACATTTTTAAACAGCTATTTCATCAACTGCAGAGTCCTTACTTTTCTTACCTGGCCACTAGGGGCCACTAGTGATCAACAACTTCCCCAGTCAGGAATACTGATTCCATTTGATTCAATAGAGCAAAAGCATTTCCGGTAGCGTTCCTTTGTTGTGGCTCACAAACAGACATCCGCAAAAAAGAAGTTTGGTCTTATCTTGAACTGGAGCGTTTCTTAGATAAATTTTGTATGCAATATGTTATGAAACTCTTAAGCTGGTCACAATACAAGGTGAATATTTTCACCACCATCTTGACTGGTGGCCAGGCTGAGACCTGAGCTCTACAGTGTATGTTCAACTAATTCTTTCTTTCAGTCTGTTTCTTTTGTTTAACTTAAAAACACATCTTTCCATTAGCATGAGAAAATCCATCCTTGATTTAAAATATGTTCAGTCAAAGACGTTCTGCATAAAACATAATGAATTACTTTAATACATTCTCTGATATAGTGCACTGCAATTATTGAAACAGTTCACCATCCAAGCTGCTCTGTTCAAAGGCCTATTGTTACATTCGCTGTAGGAAGTATTCCTATCTAAAGCAACAGGAGGCATTGAGCTTGAGGAGGATTTAATGGTCACTGCCAGTAAAGACTGTCATGAATACAGTCTCCCTTTACTGTTTGAACAATCGTCCATATGCACTCCCAGTAATGTGAGGCTTTTGTAATTATGTTCGCCAAACATATGCGCTACTTAAGGGTAAAAAAAGAGTTCGGAAGAAGTCAAATGTCTGATATGGTTTGTCTGGGTATGGTAGAAGTTGAGCCTTCTATCTGCAGAAAATAATGTGTGGCCTCCCTGTTGAGTGAGCATCTATAATACCAGTACAGTTAATATCTGTTTCACATCATGAAGATATTCTAGAAGAATTGATCCACACTAGATAAGCTTTTAGGGTTGATATGTTGACATTTGTCAAGTTCCTGGACTGAATAAGAGGACTGACAAGCAAAATGTTAGTATCCTTTTAGCCTGTCTCTATAATTTGCTGTGTCTCTTCTCTTAAGAGGCCACCAAGGTGAAGATGGTGACTCAAAACGGGATTTGGGGATTTGATAGTTTGATGTTTCTCTCTTTTTCTGTCTCATATAGGGAAAAAAATCGCAACATTTCTAAGCCCTGTGGCAGGCTACAAGTCAAAGGTTTTTCTGTTAATCACCTGTTTTGGATTGTCTTCCTTGTTACCAGGTGGCAGGTTTTGTCTAGACACATCTCTCCATCTCCCATTAGAGACCGAGACAGGCTAATTAAACTGGGAGGTGCCATAGGTGTCTGTTGTCGGGTACAGAACAACCGTGGACTGATAATCATCTTTTATCAGAGATCGGTCACACAGAATCAAAGCCAATCAGATATGGTGGCTAGTTCTGCATTGGAGGGTCGATTTCCCTCATCATGTGTGTCATTAACACCATGGCATCTTGAAATGGGGTGTCCCCAGATCACTGTCAGCGCAAAGGAAGACCACAGGATTAAATGGCCATTTGAATATTGTTAAATATCCAAGGGCTTGTTTAAACATTCAGTAATCCTTTGTTGGCAGATCAGTGGATCACACAGATGCCATACCAAATGAGGCGTTATGCGAGGGTGGTAGGTGGCTGGTTGGTTGGTGGCTGGCATGGCCTGGCCCGGCAGATGGTCTGGGGATGTCGGGACAGCAGGCTCTCTGTGTGACGGCTTTGCTAATGATGGCAAAAGGCTAAATGATTACTACAGACGGAGTATAAATCACAATTATGATTGCACGATGCTTACCAAGGATCCTCAAATGTTTGCAGAGGGATTTGGAGGCCCAATTAGAGTTGTTTATGCACAGAATTATGTCATCCAGTAACTTTTGCTCTCTGTGTGTGTGTGTGTGTGTGTGCGTGGATCAGCAGTGTGTGAACAGGCTTGACAGTGTGGCGCTAAACAACTGTTTCCTCAGACTTTTTTTTCTGCAAAGGCTTGTATGACCTAGCATATTGTGCTGTCTGGCAAACACAAAATAATGAGCTTTGATATGAGGAACATTCTGTTCTGCTCACGGTCTGACATAATAATACAGTGCTTTAGATTGAAACTGTGAATTTTTCCCAATTGGAGACTTATTGTAAAGCTTGAATGCAGTATTTATATGTATTAATAAATCAGAATGCACAACAGGAAAAATTTCAACCGATACGATAAGCGATAAAGTACTGCTTCTCATGGCTGATTCCAATATCAATAACTGATTAGTTCACATTTGTATATTTAAAAAAGATCTTCTTATAATCTGCAGTTTGTGCACCCAGGAGAGTAAAAGGTCTAAGAAGCAGTAGGCTAATTAAAAATGGATATTTTAGTAGCTCCAGCTGAAACAGCACACAGCAATCCTGGCTCTTAAATTGTTTATTTGTTTGTGAATTAAACACCTCAGTAGTTTGATTACACTGGGCTTGTCTCATATTACACATGTAGGAAAGAAATTCTAACAAAGCTGAAATCACAAGAAAATGAACTATGATCAAACATAGTTTATTTTTTTATTTGTTTGTTTGTTTAGGAGTGACATTACAGTCCATACTTCCTAACCTGCTGTGACTTAGTAAAACAAAACGATCTGCACATGATGTTTTATTTAGAAAACTGACCGCATTAGCTACTGTGTCTTTGACTTCTTGTATGCAGCTTGACGCAGCTAACCTCTCCCTCGTCATGCCTTCAGTCTGTGATTGCCGATATGAAACGGTGGATAAATGGAGCATCACACAACCTCCGCAAAATGACTCCTTTCACTATCAGAGTTTAATCCACACATTTTTGAAAGCCAGTAGAAGCCTCACAACTGTATTATTTGAGCCACAGTTAGGTGGGCAGAGCACTAACCAAAACAAGGTAGATCTGGCTAACATTAGCTCTCAATTCCAGAAATGAGGCACTGCTGGTTTAGCAATGTCATTGTTTTATCAGATCTTTCACAGGGTTAAATTTCATCATTAGAGGGTGAAAAATTGGTGTGATTTTTCCTAGATCGGCCAATATTTTATTTGGCTGATAAATATGGTGCATCCCTATTAATAACTGACTGTTACGTTTAAGATAGGGCCCGACTCATACAGGACATTCGGGGCTGATGCTAATGCCGATATTAGTGAGCAAGAAAATTCCGATATCCGATATATCGGTCTATATTGTATATATGTCCTGTTGGCTGTGTGTTCGTCAAATGCTTGTGATAAAGATATACAGATATACAACATACAAACATCAGTGCATTGAATAGTAAACACTTCACTCCTTAGTTATTAAATAACGGACTCCCCTCTGCTGGACAAAAATATGCAAGTACACCATTTAAATGATTAATCCATGCATTTTTTCCAGTCTTACAAAGTTTTAATATCAGTGAGAACATAAACACCAATACCGATATATCTGTGACAGGCCAATATTGACATATAATATTGGCAGATGTTTCAAAGGAGAAGTTTGGGGTTTTTTGCACTTATAATAAGGATATTTACACTCATATACAATGTTCAGCAGCATTACTATGATAAACGTGCAGTCCTAGGCTGGAGCTGGTGGCTGAAGTCACCACTAGCTGAAAACAACGCAGGTAAAGGGGCATTTATCGCCGAATGTTTAGTGGAGTCCTCTTATAAACCGATGCTGAAACATTAGGTTGAACAGCAGCTTTTAACCCGGAAACAGCTATTTCAGCTGTCTCACGAAACAAACAAACGACTGTTTTCCAGCTCATTTGCTGCTGTTTAACTTTGTGTTTTTTGTGGGAACATATGAGGACACAACTAAACATCTGGAGAATGTCTCGTCTTTTGAAACAGTTTTTTTTGTTTTTTTCCTGATGGATTGTTGAAGCACTTAAAATGCCCCTTCATCTGCGTTGTTTTTAGCTAGTGGTGGCATTAGCTCTTGTGACTTCACCGTTCGTCATAATAATACAGTAGAACATAGTATATGTTTTTAAATATCCTTATTCTAAGGCTTACCAGCTCAGTGGCCTTGTGGTTAGAATATCCACATTGAGAGATTGGGAGGTCGGGGTTCAATCCCTGGCTGAGTCATGCCAAGGACTATAAAAATGTACCTAATGCCTCCCTGCTTGGCACTCAGCATCAAGGGTTGGATTGGGGGTAAGTCTCTGTGACATATTCGCCTCATGTCCAGGGGGTGCACTCGTACATCAAGCCGCCTCACACTACAGAATCAGGAGATTGGCTCCTGGCCTCTGGGCCTACGTGGCTCTTAAAGGCTACTTTCTTACTTATTATAAGGTTTAATGTGCAAAAAAACATAACAATATATAATTT
>JAQLOL010000010.1:7442242-7459814 GCA_029783665.1 Naso thynnoides
TGTGTGTGTGTGTGTGTGTGTGTGTGTGTGTGTGTGTGTGTGTGTGTGTGTGTGTGTGTGTGTGTGTGTGCATGTGCGTGCATGTATGTGTGCCGGCTTGTGTTTATTTACCGTAGGAATGGGCAGAAGAGCTGTTCAACCTGGCATCTAACCTCTTGGTACAGAACATGTCCAAAGAGGCCTGCCTGGAGAAAGCGTATGTCACCCACACACACATGCATGCCCCACACAGACAGACACACACACACAAACACAAACTAACAAAAATTAGTATGAAAATCAGGTCTATTAAAAACAAAAAATGTCACTTTCCACAAGCATCATATCAGGTATGTTCTGTATTTTACATAAACAGAAACAGCAAGAAAAGCAAATGAGGCATCTGCTGGACAAAAAACAACAAAAATATGACTGACATTTTTTGCCAAAACAGTGCTCCAGTTCTCCTGTACACAGCACAAGTGTACACAGTAAGATTTTTTCCCCACAAATGCATGCAAAAACATGCACATAACTGCACAAAGTATGCGATAAAACATAAATATACCTTTTTATGCATACAGCAAGTACATATGGGCTGTACTATACTTACACACACACACACACACACACACACTGAAGGTAAGAAGTTGCTTTTTCCAGCTCCACATGGCAGCCTGAGGGTTTGAGCTCATAAAGGTCACTTTACCTCACATCGACATAGAGGGCAGGGAGAGAGAAAAACCGACAGGAAGGAAGTAGCAGGGTAAATAAAACAGCGGGGGGTGTTCGTACGTTCATGAACTTGACTCTCGGTTGGTTTATCGGCGTCTCGGTGCGAGAGTGCACACGTGACACCAGTGCGTGTGTGAGCGTGCATTAATATGGTGCTGCAGCCTCTATTTTTGTTGCGTTGAGGACCGACTTGTATCGGTAGGTCCTTAAACAGGTTCGGGGCTGCTGACCTGCACACAGTGGTGTCAGAATGTTAATGTTCAGACCGATTACATAGATCACCCCCGGCCCTCATCAATGCATCATGCCTTTTGTCCAGTAAGACAGTTTTTAACATCAGTCGGCCTCACAGCTCCTCTGATCCTGTGCAATAACTGTGTCCAATGGCTTACAGCACCACGTTCCTATTGATCTGATCGGAGCCCATGTGCTGATGTATGGCTCACAGCTGATTAATGTGTGCAGCGAGCGGCGGGGTGAGGCTCACGCAGAGAGAGGCTAAATATGAATCTGCTGTATTGTATCAAGAGAATATGCTGGCCTCAGCTCAGTGACAACTCCCAGCTGTCTGCTGTTTATCAGTGAACTGAAGCCACTAACTGGCACACCTGAAGAGGCTAATTGACTTATGAGACAATAAAAGTGGCCATCGACCACATAGTGCACCAAGAGTTGAATAGAATTGAATAGAGGTTTCACAGTCACGCTGGTTGCTCGGAGCAGCAGTTGCTGTGCGCTGCTTGCTGACAAACATGGTGATCCTTTGTCATACCGCTACTACTGCAATACAAGGAGGCTCGCTCCCATCGAGGGTGCTCTGCAGGGGGTCAGCTCTTTTTGATAGCTCTTAAGGCTCTGATACATTTTTTTTTAGGGGGGTCAGCATAGACGGACAGTGTTCCTAGCAACAGGAAAGAAAAAACAGAACCCAGCACGTCTTCAAATGGCTGCCCGCTACAGGATGTTCTTTTCAGATCGATGCAACAGCGCTGAGGCCGCTCCCTGGATTATGTTGCCTTGTGCACCAATGATCAGGGCTGAGCAGCGTGTTGTACAACGGGATGATCTGTGACTAAGCTGGGAATTTACCAGGTGCTGTTTTGTGTCTCATGAAATGTAAAAAAAAGCAGAGAGTGCAGAAATGAGTATTTATACTACTGTGGGTAAACTGGAGACTAACCTTTTTGATTCAGAATTAATTAGAAGAGGAGAGCAGGGAAAAGAGGAGAAAGAGAAAGTGGTGAGTAAACAGAAAAGGAGGCAGATGCAAGTCATTACTCATTTTATTGAATAATACAAACAGCAGTAAAGCAAACAAGGACATTGAGACACACATTGCTGTCCTCTCACTAATGAGCCTGTCATGATCCTCTTCTTTTAAAAATCAACCTCACTTGGCTTTAGTGACGTCAACTGTTGTCAACCAGCTCTTTCTCTGCCAGCACTCAGCGTTTTCTCTTCACATTTCCTTCTCTAGAGGAAAAAAACACTTCAGACAAAACCCAGTCTGGCCCCGTTAACCATTACAGTCATCGGTGACTTTGCCCGTGGCAGCCGGTTCGCCCTATGAAGTGGACACTGTAATGGATATTAATTATTAGCCAGCAGCCACTTAAAGCCTAGCCTGTAATGATGGCTCCTGTTGCAGCGAAGCTATTTATAGCTCGGGCTGCGCTGCTGCCGCCGCTGCCGCTGCTGCTGCTGCTGTTGCTGTTGCACGGCTCTGTGCTGCCAATGCAAGACTTTCAGGGATTAGCCACAATCCAAAACCTGCCATGTAAACACAGCTGAATATTTGTGGCGTGTGCAGCGAAGTCACATGAAGTCAACCACTGGGTGTTGCAGCGCAGAGACACGAGCGAACAGCGTGCTGTTGTGAGACTTTGTCCACCCACTCACAAAGAGACAAGGCAAATGGTTATGGACAAGTACGTCAGTCAGCAAAACACACACAGACATGAAACTTGAGCGAGTCCGTTACTCACACGGACAAACTGCTGATTGCGTGTTGTGTACGCTGTGTGCTCTGTCCAATACAGATACACCCGGCTGAAGCTGCAGCTCAACCCTGAGGGCCGAATCCCTGTCAAGAAGTAAGTTTCTCTGACTCATCCCTCTCTCCCCTGCCACCTCTCCACTCTTTTGATCAGCATCCTCTGCCTTCTCTCATTACTATGAGCGTGCATGTGCTTTAGTATACACACCGTTCCTGTGTGTTTCTGTGCATTCATTAGAATGTTTCCCTTCCCTTCTGCCATCACCATAGTCCTTTTTTTTCGTTCCTCGACTCTTTAGCTCTGCAGTAAAATGTGCTCCATTAATTCTACCTCTGTCCTTTCCTCTAAAAAGATCACATTTTTTTTACACGCGCATATGTGTGTGTGTGTGTGTGTGTTTGTGTGAAATAGCACGCCCCAAACAAGCCCCATTTATTTCTGTCAATAACCCCAGCTCAGAACGTACCAGGGTGTGATGTGTGAGTGATGTGTGCGGCTTTTTATTTTTGTGAATTTCATTTTCAATTCCACTTATCTGGGAGTTTGTCATCAGCTCACCAAAAATCCCACTCTCTCTCTCTCACCATTAGTCAAGTTGAGCTTTCATGCAGGCAACAATGAACTTCTGAGATAACCTCCCTCAGAGCCGCAGAGGAAAACAGTGGGTGTCAACACGGAGAGGCAGAGAGACACTCCTTGCCGTTTAGGGAATTAACCTCCTAGCTGGGAGGACATGTCAGCTTGACTAATGTCAGCTTGACTCTGCTCTCCCACTGCGCATACAGTATGCGCTCATGGATGTGTACAGGCATACCTCTGCATGTAATTAAAACAGGCGATGGCCAATGGAAATTGAGCTTGACAGCCAGCAGTGGCTGTAACAACACTGGCGTTTATTGCAGTAAATCTTATTTATTGTTTATATACACAAAAATAAAATAGAGCTAAGTAGTTCAACGATATACAGACACTGTGCAGCTTCACACTCTAAATGACTAATGAGGCAGGAGAGCATATTGTCATGGAAAACTACATCTCTAAAGCCAAAGAAATTCAAAATATATGACAAATGCAGTGCCACAAAGCTGAAAACAGGTCTGTTTTTCTTAGCTCATAACGCTTTAGAGATGCAGTTTGCACAAGAAATGGTGGTTATGTGGCATAAAGATGGAAATATACTGTCTTTATTTGTTTATTTATGCGAGACAAATGCAGAGTTTTGCGACTGTTGAGGCAAAAAGTCGTGTCTGAGAAACTATGATGTGATAATGATAATTATAATGGGAATGAAAATGGTAACGATAATGATGAGAAAAAAATGATAGCATTACATGTGTGTGTGTTGTTATTTTGTCATTTTAAAGAATTGCCAACATTCACACATCACCGATGCACATGTGGTGTTTCCATCTGGAGAACAGTGTCTGTGCGTTTTGTATTGTGTATCTATTTGTAGTAGAATTGCAAAAGTTCTTTCAGTGAAAACAGTTTTGCTTTTGCACGCCAAGGTTATAGTAGTTGTGGATTTTAAGTTTGTTTTTTTTTTTACTTTTATTTTTCGACTTCAGATTAGTTTTAATTAGTTTGTAAAGCAATGTTTGTAGTTTTTCGAAAATGCGTAGTTTTAGTTTAGTTTTTGTTCATTTTAGTGCTAATTTTAATCTTTTAATCTTTTCCGCCTTTTCCCTCGCCGCTATGATACAAGGAGAGGGCCGACTGGTAGTCTGGCGCACCACAGAGGGGGTAGATGGATAAAACATAGATTCAATATCTACCGAAGATAACATGAAAAAAAACGACATTTTCTCGATATTTTCATTTTGATTAAGTTTTGTAAACCTACAGTACAGTTTCAGTTCGTTTTTGTTTCTTTTGAAAGCCTCATTTTCATTTCAGCCGACGAAAAAGTTTTTTCTATCCTAGTTTTTGTTATTTTGTTCTTTTTTATGATTTATACTTTCTTAATTTTCAGAATAAAAAAACATACAAGCATATAATAACCTTGGTGCATACATGTAGCGCCACATAGCCGGCTCGATCTCCACAGCGCTGTGCAGCAGTGGAGAAAGGTCTGACTGTAGCAGTTATCGTTCTGCTATGAGGGAAAAACACTCTGGCTTGTGAGGGTAGATAAACTGTACTGACAGAGTATATGCTGCCTCCAAAATGCACAGAGTTTCAACAAAAATGCAACATTATAACCTCACAGAATTTATTGCAGGGCTTTAATATTAGACCAGATTTGATTTAATACCTTTTTTTCCCCCTATGTTGCCTGTGTGCTCTGTATTCTGATGCTTTTCTTACAGTGCATACTTTTATTTTTAATGGAAGAGTTTCCTGTTTCATTTTTGCCTTTAATCTATAATTTTCCCTAAAGTCTATGCTTGCATTTTCTCCTGACATACACACATGCATTCTTTCTAGTTTCTGTTTTTGCCTCTGTCCTTTTTGCCTTTGGTTGCTGCGACAGCACAACTTTCTGACAGAATTCCCTTATTAAGTATCAGTGAAAAGCTTTGATGAATTCATCAGTTTGACACAGAGGAGCAGAGTTGGAACTCCTCTGTCTGTTTGGCTTTTTCTGTGATTGCTCATAAGAGTGTGCTTTTGTGTCCCTGCAGTATCTTCAGGATGTTCTCAGCTGACAGGAAGCGAGTGGAAACGGCCCTGGAAAACTGTAACCTCCCATCTGGCAGAGTGAGACACCAAAATCCTGAAGCTCTATCCCTTTTTCAGTCGCCTCATATGTGTGCCTAAACCCTCTCTTGTCTGTTTCCCCTTTCTCTTTCCCTTTCTTTCTTATCATTGTCTGAAAGCTCTTTCATCTTCTCCGTCCATCCATTAGTCTGTCCTGTCACCATTCGGCTCACTCTTGATTCTCCTCAAACAACAGCTGATTGCAGCTTTGCTCATCTGTTTGGAATCTTACTTTCTGGATGTCTGCATGACTTCCCACTCAGAACTGATGTAGCCCCGGATGTAATGAAACAAACAGACTTGGAGGGAGCAATAGAGATGACAAAAGCTGTTTTATCTTTACCCCTCTCAGATATCGGCAGAGAGACGCTGCCCCCTCATGCATTGAGGTGTAAGCACTTCCCCCAACACTGCAAACAAGCTCTGTACTCCTGCACGAGCAAGCAATTTGCATGTTTGGAAGTGGGAACGGCTGTTTAATGCAGCTCTGAACACGTGCTGACACATATGTACATACAGTAGGGGTGTGTGCAGTCAGAACGAACACATCCACACACACAGAACAAACTATACATAATGAGCACAGGGGGAGAGCAGGAGGTAAGAATGCCGTGTTGTATAAAGGTCCGGTGGGATTTGCTGTTGTTCCAACACGCAAGTAATTACACTCTAAACGATGGAGCTGTTAATCCCTCAGACGCACACACTCACAGGCAAGAGCGCATACACGACGCAGTTTGCACCAAGGCCTTCAGAATGAGTCATTGAGTTTCGGCTGGGCTTGACCTGAGCCCCCCTCCCTCAGTGCATCCTTCCTTCCTCATCTGCCTTTCCAAAACGGTTTGGTTCTGCTCTGTTTCTCGTGGCACCAAACCATCGCCCGCTGCTCAGCGTGCTGTGTCTTTATCAAACCTGTTTGGCTCTGATAGCTTTACAAAGAGCTTTTGTGGTCATAGCTTTTTTTTTTTTTGGTTTAAGTCTAGGTGCAAATAGCTGGCACTCATCTTTCGTTAATTATTTGTGTTTGAAATGTATGCGTAGGTAATCTCTTTCAGAGGGAGATGAGAGGTTGGAGGCAGCTGCAGAACATCCCAAAGCATAAAAGAGAGAGAGAGAGAATTTTCTGGTGGTTCATACGTGTTAAGATAATCTGCCTGTAAGGGCATAACATGGTATGCCTGCTGTTAAATGTCTCCCACAAAACCATGAAAACAAAAGATGTAATTTGAATGTGTTAAATTTTAATCAGTGTTGCGTTTAGTCACATTTGCTGATTCCGACCTTACCCTCTGACTGGTGTAACCCCAGATGTTAGCAGCACGCAGCAAAATAAAACATTACCTTAATAAAATAAAATTTCTCTTTTTATTCAGTTTTTTCTTTTTTATATATTTCTTTTTTTTAACTTGTATTATTTCACATGTGTTTTGTATTCAGTGTGCACTGTCTTTAAATATTTTCAGCATTTTGGTTGATTGATGTGTCTATATGGTTGCCTGCGTGTGCTGTCATGACCTCTGCACCCTGATCAAGGCTCTGGTGAGCAAAAATGCGTCAGTCAGTCACAGATTTTAACCTTGCTTAGCCATGGATACATATAAGCTTTTGCACTTTTTGTAACAGTATGGTGTGCATTTTCACTTAAGTGTCAAACACGTTAGCTTCTTTGAAAGTTTCTCAGAGTTTGAACATTGTTGGAAACATTTATAATACTGTGTAGCCAGTGCACAACTCAGCAAAATAGAAAACAAAGATATACGGTATTCATTTTTAGACATTTTAATGTCAAAGTTTAGGTTTTAAGGTTTAAAATGAGAGTCAAAGAATAGAGGAAACTGTACCGATTGTGCAATTTTAAGAGTGAATTTTGCAATTGAATGAAATAAATGAATGAATAAAAGTGACTTGACTTATAAATGGATAGATATCGAAGATAACTAATCCATGGGGTGTCTTCTCAGCTTCCTGTATGTATAAGTTGTAAAGTTCTAACATCAAAAGCTTTCACTGAATTGGAATTTTTCATATATACTCACAATAAACAGTAAAATCACCAAAATTGTGTTCTCAACACTGAAAAGTGAACTTAAAACTAATAGTAATGTTTAATTTTATAGATTTTTGAGCTCTTCCTCAGTGTCTCTGCCCACTAGGCCACCTGCTGCCCCATAACTTGTACTTACAGTGTGTGTGTATTTGATCATATTGCTGTTGTTTGTTGCAGAATGACTCCATCCCCCAGGAAGATTTCACTCCAGAAGTCTACAGCATGTTCCTGAACAACATCTGCCCCCGATCTGAGCTGGACCACATCTTCTCTGATGTGTAAGAACCATGTTTCCCCCATTTGTACTTTTTTAAAAGTCTGTCGGAAGAATTTATCTAAGTTAAGAAGCAATGAGAGACTGATTCTCTTTCTTTTTTGTTAGCCATCTGTTGTTCCCTTTTAACGGCAGCTCAATAAGGTCTGCCATCCTTGAGAGGCCGATACGGCTATTCAGGTTTAACACACCTGCTTTTACCCATTAGAGTCATCCAAAGCCGTTAATTAGTGCAGGACAATTTGTTGTAATGGTCTTGGTTGTGAGTCTTTCGATCTGGCTCCGTGGCCCCTCGTGCCGCAGAAGCAGAGCTGCCCCTTGGCTCACAGGGACTCAGACCATCAGCTGAGGCAGCGTGCCAGCACGACCAGGGCCACTCATAGATTTTAATCACACTGAAGTGAGATGGCATGAGAGCCAGGAGGATATGAAGATGATAATTTAGTGGAACAGGCTTAGATATGAAAGGCGTTTTAATCAAATCTCGTCATTTACTCAACACAAACATTTAATCCTCTGCTCCTTTGTGCTTCTGTCGCTCTCCCTTTCCACTTCCCTTTAATTACCGCTCCTTTCCCCCAATTGTCTCCTCCTTGTTTGATTTTCTCATATCTCAATAATACTTGAATGCTGTTTTTCATTCCCTTTGTCCACTTTTTTATTCAGATCATCCTCTCCTCTCTTCTCAGGGGTGCTAAAAGTCGTCCATACCTCACAGTGGAGCAGGTGACAGAGTTTATTAACAGTAAACAGCGAGACCCTCGTCTGAACGAGATACTCTACCCTCCTCTCAAACCAGAGCAGGTCCAGCTGCTGGTGGACAAATATGAACCTAATACTTTGCTGGCACAGAAAGGTCAGTGGCTCGAATGTCTGTCAGGATAAACACAGGCACACTACAGTGCTTTACTGTACACATAAAGACAAATAAGACACCATCAGCAGGAGCTTTTTATATGTAAAATAAGGTGCCAGAGGTAAATACACTTGATGTAACCAAAAGTGCACTTGTGTTTTGTAGTAAAACATTTTGGAAAGCTCAAATAAACACTTTAACACAGTTGACCCAGGCATACCCAACCTCTTCCAACCCTCCACTACAGCCCCCACCACCAATAAATTTGGCAAGAATGTTGTCAAGGCAACACTCAGAAAGTGAGGGAACGTCGTGGGGTGCCAGGGAACGGAATGTTAGAAGTCTGTTAGTATCATGCATGCAAACACACACACACGCACACGCACGCCGAGCACCACCACCAAAATGTTTCACCCGCTCCAAACACTGCCAAGCTGAACAGAGGGTGTTCCCTGCCATTTTATTTACAAGAATAGGATTACATTAGTAGAATCCTTGAGTGGAGAGAAAGTGTGTGTGTGAGAGTGAAAAGACAGAGAGAGGGAGGGCTGCTGGTCTGTTCGCACTTCAGGAGAGCTTGAAAAAACAGCAAGTGGCAAGAGAAGTGCAGCAGGGAACTTATGCGACACTTTTCAACACAAATGTGCAGTACAAGTGTACGAATGCACGTCCATGTATCCATTTATTTTTAGCATAAGTTAGTACTTTGTTTAGCATAATTAAAGACTCTTTTGGTAACACTTAACTTAAAGTATCCATCTGTAATATGTCATGAACATACTTATAATGTATTATGTGCACCCACAGTGCTGTATAATCATAATTATAAGCAAGGTTAGGGCCAACCTTAACCCTAACCATAACCATAACCACATATATAGCATTGTAAGTGTGTTCATAATGTGTTTTATATGTTCGTAGTGTGTTATAATGCATTATAGAGGCAGGCTTCATAGAAAGTGTTATCAATCTCTTTTTTTCTCTTGCATGTGAAAAAGTATGTGATCCATAAAATGTGTGCAGGCTGATAATATGAAGGGGAGCTTGGAGAGCTCAGTGCAGTGCAGCTTGGGAGTTCAAGAGAGTAAGAGGGGGAAGTTTGATACCACTTTCATATCTTTTTGTCTATTATGAGGCTACAACTCGCAGCTAGTTAGCTTAGCTAATCACAAAGGATTGAAACATGAGGAAACAGCTTGAAGGAGAAGTTTGGGGGTTTTTTTGCGATTAAACCTTATAATGAGGATATTTGCGATCATATGCAATGTTCAACAGCATAATTTTGAAGAATGATGCAGTTTAGGGAACACAAGCTCTTTGCTGATGTCACCGCTCGTTGAAAACAAGTGCTGCAACAATCTGTTGATAAACGCTTGTTTTAAAAGACGTGAAACCCACAGAATGACACGAAAACACGACGTTAAACAGCGGCTCATTACCGGGAAAAAGCTCTTTCAGCTGCTTCAGGAAACGTATCATGTGTTAGATTTGTGTTTTAGTGGCGATACATGAGAGGACACCACTAAACATTCAATGAGTTGCGCCTCCGATGCTTTCAGCCAGTGGTGAGCAATGAGCCATCAGCAGTGAGCTCAAGAAGGCACCGTTCATCATAACAATGCTGTGGAACTTATAAGGCTTAATGTGTGAAAAACCACAAACTTCTCCTAACTGGCTTGGTACAAATATGACAAAAAATGCTCATCAGCGCTGCTGAAACTCTTGTTTGTTATTTGTTTAAAAAAGTCATTTAATGTTTCATAGATGTGTGTGTGTTTGTGTGTGTGGACAGTTCCTTTGATGTTCCCTTGTAGCCGATGGTAGTTTTTGTTTTGTTTTTAACGCAGAAAAGCAATCGTAAGCAAAATATTTGTCATGTCAGAACATTTTTTTACATAACACATCACAAGCTGATTAGTACGCTCACAAACAGAATTAATTTAAGAAAATACCCATCATGTACACTACTAAACCTCTCGGATGTTGAAGTAAATAAACACACAGTTTTAGATAAAGTATTCGAGCATCAGGAGTTGCCCCGAATAATTTATAAACGATCAAGATGGATGCCCGGACGGGATCCAACACTCCTGGACATGATGTGCTTTCATGTTGTCTGAGGTGTCAGTGGACAGAAAGCTGCCAAACCTGGAGAACGTCCCGCTCCACATATCAGACATCGAGGTCGGTTATGTGCCAATGCAAATTTCATCTCTGCTGGGAAGCGTGTTACACAAGGGTGCCAAAATGGGTGACTTGTTTTACACCATGTTCTGTTTATTCTCTAGCACATCACTGCATTGTGTTTCTTTATCCATTGTGTTACACAAAAAACTCAATTTATTTAATAAGTTTTAGAGTTTGTAATTAGTAATGTTAGTTTTTCTCCCTTTTTTTTGTAGCTCAGAAAGGGAGTCAGGAGCAAACACACTGTAGATTTGCTTCTTATCTATGAACTCCAGTTAAAGATTAGATCTGTGTGCACGAACATTTAAACAAATGAGTCTTATTGATTACAGAGCACAGGCCTGTGTCTTCATTTTCCTAATCAATACTGTGTTTGTACATGGGGTGTGTTTTTCAAGCAGCAACAGTGAGCCCTAATCAGCCTTCATTATACAGAATGCATCATGCATCATCTAATTAAATACCTACATGCGGTAGTTCATCAAAAGCTTTTGTCTTTTTGCTGCAGATGTGAAGTTTAACTCATGGTGGAATATATTTAAAAATATTTGGAGAGCAAGCTCAGAGCCTGGAGGCTGTTATTACATAGACAATCTGTTTTAAACTTTTAAATGCTAATCTTTAGTGCCAGAAGAGGCTGTTTATCCAAAAACCTGTTAAGTATATCATTATTATGCCAACTGCATTTGCACATTCTACTACTGATTGCGTTGAACTAAATTAACTCAAGCGAGGTGCTGCCGTAAGAAACTCTCCTGAGGAAAGTGTCCGCTTTACTTTTTTCCCTAAATATGTGACAAAATGAGTCACAGGTGCCCAAACCAGATCAAATGATTTTTTTTAAACCACATTCAAACATGCAGTTTTTTCCATTTCGTGTGTGACTCTGATCACAGAGATGTGTTTGCACTTCTCAGCTATGTTGTGTTTCAGCCTGTCCCAAGCTCTCTGGAAGCGTGCCCTTCTCTGTCCCAGTGACAGATTTCCCCATGTGAAGTATTTATCTAGCCGGAGGAAGTGCTGCCATCTGCTCTGCAGAGGGGTCCAGAGCTCCACATGCTACCTTCACACACACACACACACACACATATCCACACTTTTCCCCTCTCAAGGACACTCATGTGCATAAAGAAGTGCACATCAGTGGGTTTGTGCATGACAAGCATGTGCTTTGCGATTGCACTGAAAGAAGCATCACGTTTGCATGCGCACAGCAGGTTTGCATAAATGCATGCGCCTTAATTGGAGATGGTGGATCGCGTGCTTTAGTTCTGCCTCAAAGTAGCCTTTGTAATTTAGTTTCTCCTCTGCTCACTCACTTTGTCACACCGTTTCTTTCCCTGTTTCCAGCTTGGATTTAGTGCCGTTTTAACCTCTCATCAATGCTCTACCATTGTCTTTTGATTTCTTGAGTCTGAGCCCGCTCAAACGTTCCGACGTTGTTTGAATGCAGATGAAAAAATACTAAATTGAACAAGACACTTGAAGCCTCTTTCATCCGGAGTGGATTGTGGCATATCATTGCATATTTATCTTCTGTGTTTGTGGAGAGGAAGCTCTCTGTCAGTTTGTGTCCACTCTTGTCTTGCAGTTCATCAGTAAATTTAGGTCACATTGACGCTGCAGTTTCCTCCCAGCTTGGCCAAAAGCCACAGGTTTTTTGTTGAACTGAAATGTAGCCTCTCGTACTTCCTTCCTTTCTGATGTGACTTCACCCCTCAAGCATCACCTTCGGAATAACACCTGTAGGTTCTCACTCAAGTTCTTGCACCTCTAATCCGACCCATGTTAACACCATTTCCCCTCGTTTGACCTACAAACGTCTTGAGAAACTCTGTGTCTGTGTGTGAGGTGCAGCCTGGCAAATGGAGGTTCCGGCAGTCAGGTGGGAGAAAGACGCTGGAGTGCAACTGAGCTCACATGTCACCGACAGCAGCCACCCTTAATTAGTCCAGCAACTCTGCAGAGGGCGGCACCGCATTAATTAGCATAAAGTGGCCGGAGGGACCTGCTGCACCCGTCGAGCTTGCATCACTTACCATATTAAGCATGTCAAGTGTGTGTGTGTGTGTGTGTGTGTGTGTGTGTGTAGAGGGGGTTGCAAGTGTTACGGTTTCGCCTTGGGCGCTTGTTGTAAGTATACATCTGTACAAAATTGAATTCATGCAGGTGTGTGATGTGTACAGTAATGTGTATGGAAATTTCTCATCTTGTGTCAGGATGACAGGAGATGAGAGCTTTTCTTCTGCTGCTATTTATTCAGCATTTTTCATTTTCTCTAGCACATTTAGCGTAGACCTGAGCTCAGTGATGACAGTGAAAAGGCGAAGCTTAACATGAGTGACCTTGACAAGTAATCAAAACAAGGAGAGCAACATCCAGGGCAGTGACGCTTTTTCAGGTCCCTGTGTGACTTATTAGAAGGAGTAATTCTAGAGAAAGCTAGTGGAGTCTGAAATGTAAAATGTTGTATTTATTGTAAACTACTTACAGAAAAAATAAGATTTTTGTGTGCTATTATTGAGGCAGACATCTCTAATAAATCTAAGGAAGGTTAATTACAGACAGTAGACACCCAAAATAAAATGTAAGAAAGTGAAACACTGAGGCAAAGGCTTTAAAGATTAACCACGAAGGCTTTCAGCAAACAAAAAAAAGATTCACGCTAAATTACACTGCTAATGTAATCTGCATGTTAATTAGTGCCTATGAACATTTTTGTCTTCCTGCTGCTCATTTGAAAACACCTGCAGTATCTGTGTATGCAGTGTGATGTACACACAAACACTCAAACATGCATTTACAAGGCTGTTACGCATGTTACATATTTCGTAGAAGAAATCTCAAAGGGAAAAAGAGTCTTTTATGTGGCACATATTTGCATCACCATATGCTTGCACCGTGTTTAGATTTATGTAGCTTAAAGGAAAAGGCTGGCGACATTGCATGTGTTTGTTGTTGTCAACATTTCCTATTTTAAAAAATCCAGATTAACAGTGTTTTAGTGTGTCTGCCAGTACTTCACATCTGCATCCTGTCTGTGGCAATCAGCCCAAAGCTTATTTATTCCTCCAGAAGATGAAAACCTTTAAAGAAGGCCAGATCATTTTCAAAAAGCAGAAGGGCACTGGAGTTTTTTAGCAAATGTTTTTCTGCAAGAGGAAGTCATGCATTTGTTGACGCTGTTTCCAGCAGCGTATTAACACACATTTAGTGTGTTTTAACAGCAGCAGGATGTATCTAGTATGAATTCAAAATAAACTAGAGTGCTCGTGGTCATCGTTGTGAGGGAACATTTTCATCAAAGCCATGAGTGTGTTTAATGGATGTGTTATGAACAGATTTTAGACTAGACAGAGGGGTATGGCAAAGAGGAGTACCTGCAACAGGCTTTGGCTACACACGCTGTAGTTGTTTTAAGATAAATGTTTTATTGATTTTTCTCTTTGTGGATTTTATCAAGAAGAAGAAACCAAAAATGGTTCTCAAGCTTATTACACTGGCCAACATGTCAAACAGGGGTGCTGATGATAACTGTTGTTGATGGCAAATTTGATATATAAAAACTAAATATTGATATTGTGTTAAAAATGCTGCACCTCTGAAGTAATTTTTGTTTCTTTCAGTTCTCACTTTGTCATGGTAGGTGGAAATAACTGACCGTCAAGCTGTAGTTGGTAACAACAAGCTAGCTGTGGCATGAGACTCCTTGGGAAGCAACTTTGCTGCACCCTCCCCCTCCTTTTTTGGCTCTGGCTCACGTTTTATTCTGTTTGGTGGCACTCTCTCTTTGAAATCCAGTTTGCACTGCAGATTCACAATAAGACGAAACAGTTGCAGAGAAAGTAAACTGCTTCGTCTCTGTTCGACTCAAGCCGGCTGATGGTGTTCCTTGGAGACACTACTGTCAGCAGAGATGAGTTTCAGAGCATAAGGCATGTCGCTTTTTTCAACAACCAGTCAGCACGTACTGATGCCACCTGTCGCTAAGAAGTGCGGCTTAAAGCCAATAGGAACAGCGCTGGCCAAAAAAGCGGCACTGATTGGGCAAAGATAATATGAGGGTTAGTATTTTTAGACTCCTGAATCCAGAGACATGGGAAAACAGAGAGATTTCACAGTACTCTAAGATCTCGTCACTTAACAATAGCTGTCTATGGGTGTTAAGACATTTTTTTTTAACAGAACACAAAATTGTTATTAATATTTTACCCCAAAGTTACCAACATGAGCTCTAACGCTGGCTGCAACCTGAAATAAAACGGAAAAATTCAAGAAGTGTAGTTGTTCTTTTTGTTAACTTTCACGTACACCTCCTTACACTTGTATTTTAGGTGTAATTAAAATCCAAAAAGCAGCTAAACATGCAACAAAAAGTGCCAAAGATTACTTTGACTGACAGTGTTCCTTGTTTTTGTTTGTTTGTTTGTTTTATTTTTTCCAAAAAAATTCCCAATAGCTCTTATGTCAGAAATGCTGAGGACATGCTGTGTTGTGTTGTGTTCATGCAGGTCAGATCTCGGTGGAAGGCTTTGCCAGGTATTTGAGTGGGGAGGAAAACAGCATCATCCCTCCCGAGAAGCTGGACCAGAGCGAGGACATGACCCTTCCCCTCTCCCACTATTTCATCAACTCCTCACACAACACATACCTCACAGGTATGCACAAAACCTCTGTCTGTTTCTCTGGCAAGTTTGCCCTCACATTCTGCCGCTTGACTGGATTTCCCTCCAGACTGGTCGCACATGCGCATCCTTCATTCTTCTGCATATGAATAGCCCACTTCTTTGCTTGGAATATAATTGAGCCTGTGAAGGTGAATGCAGCTGACTTTATATATCGCAGGTCAGTCAATCAAACCTGCTGCTGCGGCTCCCATTCATGTGTTGCCTCTCAAGAGGTTATTCAATCAAGTCACGCCATGAGAAGCAATTCATTGATATTCATGAGTTAAATGTTTCTTTAGACTTGTAGTCACAGCAACTGGCTGCTGGCAATGCACAAGCATAGCAGGCACAATACGGAGGCCATTTTCTCGTCAATGGTTATTAGAATTCATCTATTCAAATCTATTCTTGGGGGAACTGCAGAGCATTGAATCTTTCAAGTGGATCAAATTTCTCCAGCCATGAAAAAAATTGAATTTCTGTAATAAGCCAGCCTCATAGCCTGGAAATGAAAAAAATGAGAAAAACAAACAACAAGTCCTTAATTCTCTCCTCACGAACGCTGTTTTTCTTTATGTATTTTCAAGGTGGCACGTCGTGATATTAACACAGGCAACAGAGAGGTGCTGCTGTGCTGAACGCGTTCCTGTCTTTGCAATATTTATGTTTCACAACTTTACAAGAAGGATGCACACGAGATAATTAGAGTGACGCCCGCTTCTGCAACTCATTTGTTTGTGCGTTTCCATCCTATTTATCTGTGGTAACGAAAACACTGTTTTATGCAGTGTACAACATGTGAACTCGTGTTGTAAAGAAAGTGGTTCCCTAATTGGTTTGGTTAAGCATGTCTATCAAAAGAAGAGCAAAGAGGAGTGAGAAAAACAGAGAAGAAATGAATGATGCCACATAAAGTGAGAACACAGATCTGCCTCTCACTTTGACACGGCTCCCACCATGTTGTAGGGAAGCGTGCTGCTAATGTGAGGAGATAATTGCTCCGCTAATGTTGACAGGCTGATGAGGTTTGCCAGCTTCAGATAACAACGATTGTATTGTTTTTTTACTGCATGCTAGCAGCTAATTCGGTAAATGAACTCTTGAGACGTGGGAGGCGAAGCTTTTGTAGGTATCCTGGTACTTTTACGATTATGGCAACAGTTAACTGAAGTGCTGCTCGTGTGTGTTTGCTCACTTATGTGCGGAGTGCAGCCGGCCAGCTCGCAGGGAACTCTTCAGTCGAGATGTACAAGCAGGTTCTCCTGTCAGGGTGCCGCTGCATTGAACTGGACTGCTGGAAGGGTCGCACCACAGAAGAAGAGCCTGTCATCACTCACGGCTTCACCATGACAACTGAAATCTCTTTTAAGGTAAGACAAGGAGAGCAGGGTGATAATTATGTGGGCGAGGGTGAGGGTCCGCAGACAGAAAGGTCTTTGTATCAAGATATGTTTTAATGTCTTTGTCTAGAGCAGAGAGTGGGCTCCTGGGCAGTGTTGGGTAGGGTTACTTTTGAAAGTAACCTGTTAACATTACAACATTACTGCTAATAAAAAATAATATGTTACATTACAATTATGTTACAATGTTGCATACTGAGAAAAGTAACCAATTAGAGCACTCTGTTACCAAAAGTAAAACACGCCTTTTCCATCCCTTGCGCATATGCTGCTTAGATTATACACAGGATGCATGTCTTCCTTAAAATGTACTGATTTTCACTATATTGGATGGCAACATTCTGTATTGCTGCGGGCTAATAGCAGGAATGACAGACAACATTCCTTTCATGACACTTGATTCATGTTTTCTGTTAACAAAACCCACCATCAAGTTGTCAGGAACTCTGTCCTTTCTGCCATTGTACCGTCGCACAGGTGCAGCGAAACAACCGCAGCACACAGCCACATGCCTGCCTGCCAAAAAGTATGAGAGAAACAGAAGCGGCAGATTTTCTTTTCTTGTGGCATAAAGGTACAGGAATAAACAGTTAAAAAAATAACAGTAACAATTACTTTATTGAAAACAGAACTAAAGAACTTATTACTTAAATTGCGAACCTAACGTGTTAGGTTACTCTTTACATCAAAAAAGTAATCCAAGCACTCTAGCAATACCCCCAGCAGTGCT
>JAQLOL010000010.1:7464993-7481890 GCA_029783665.1 Naso thynnoides
ACACACACACACACACACACACACACGCTGTGCAGTACAGCCTGCCTCACCTCTCTGTTATCATGGGAGAAACTCAGAACTGCAGCCGTGTAAGATTAAACGAAAGTGTTTTACTCTGTAATCTAAACGTGGATTTTCTTGGCAGCCCCATTATCTGTCTCTCCCACGTTGCCATGACTACCAGTTAAAAGCGTGCTTTGTCTCTTTGTGACTAAACTTTTTTCTTTTCCCCCTAAGGCGCCTTTGTGTGTAGTGACGAAGGCACTTGCGTGAGGCAAACGTCGACACTTGTCAGACACATTCAGGCACCTTTCTTCATGTCTGCGCTCGTGAAAACATACCCACAAACAATCCTGCACACTGTTCTTTTAGCATTGCACTCACTCCTTCCCTGTAATTCATCAGGGATGTCTTGTCCCTGTTGGTATAACACTACAGCTAAAGTTCCCAGCAGCCTTATGACTAGATTTGACATTGAAGTATAATCCGGAGAAGCCTTTCAAATGGAGTGGCAGTGGGAAAGAGAAGCAGAGAGATATGAGGAGACAGACA
The DNA here is from genome assembly GCA_029783665.1 of Naso thynnoides. Taxonomy (NCBI): domain Eukaryota; kingdom Metazoa; phylum Chordata; class Actinopteri; order Acanthuriformes; family Acanthuridae; genus Naso; species Naso thynnoides. Next base: position 7,465,546 of record JAQLOL010000010.1, read on the forward strand.
CCAAGGGAGAAGTTAGAGAGAGAGAGAGAGAGAGAGAGAGAGAGAGACAGTGCCGTTGAGGAATCAGATTTCTACCACTGAGGATGTAATAACTGGGAAAGGTGAGTGCAATGACAACCACTCCCCTCTGGCATCAGGACAGCCGTGTGTTCAGCGTATCAAATGGGATATAAGCTCCGTTAGTCCATAGGGACAGGAGCAGATAGGGTTATATAGCTAGATTGGTTCCAGCTGAGCCTAAGGTTAGAATAAAGAGGATTACAGTTTTCAGGAAATTCATACTCCTCTTGTATCTCCAATCCACAAAACTGTTATTCGTGATAAATAGGATAGATTTGTGAGGATGTTTGTTTTTGAGTTTTTCCATTCAATTAAACTGAAAATTGTCAGCTGTTTCCCCCCAAATTAGCTGAAATTACTTAAAAATTGGATTCACCGTGAATTTGTTTGTTCTCATTGCTGCATTCATTATTCTGATGAATGTTGTAATTCAAGACATTTCCATCATGACTGCAGAAAAAATAAGAAATACTGAGAAATAAATCTGTTTTTCTTGCAGTTTGTTCAGTCTTGTCGGGGCTTACTTTTAAGCTGTGGAGAATTGGCAAGGCGAGACGTACTTGCACTCAGAAAGCAGGCGAGATTGAAAATAATATAATGACAAAAGCTGTTGGAGCTAGCATAGCTAGCAGATTAGTTGTAACACTCCTAGTCTTCTTCTTTCAATATGCACAGTTCCAAACATGAATATAAACATACAGCACAGAAAGAAAATTGGCCTGACAGTGGAGATTTGAACAGGTTCAAGGTTCCATGAAGGTGAGTTTGATGTAATAATCTCTCAGAGTCAACCAGAAACAGTCAGAGGTCAGACACCTGAAAACACACTGTTGAATTTTAAAAGAAATACGTGACATTTCCAAGTAAAAATCCCTGCTCTTGAAATTGTACCTCCATTAGAGTACAAATATGTAACTGTCAAAACTGGAACACGTGGTTGAGTGTGCGCACCATGTGCCGAGGCTGTGTCTGTAGTGGATGTCATCTCTCCTTTCCTGTCACCCTTTGAACTCAACTACCATAAGTAATAATACTCATTTTGAACTAAATGATTCCTGTGTGCCCTACTTTACATACCAGTGGTTGAACGTTTATCATCACGCTGCATTTTATGTTGTGTAATGTCTCAGTATCCAGTGCAAGAGGTGCATAAAGCTTTGAAATAAATGAGGTCGAGTGTAAAGTTCAGTATTTCCTTCTTAAATGTAGTGGAGTAGAAGCAGTGTTTCCCCTTTATTCATTTTAAAGCTGGGCACCCTTGTTGTCGAATTTCTGGCTCTGCTGTAAGGTTGATTGGTTGACTGACTGATTGACTGATTGATTGATTTTTGTGAGAAAAGAGAACTTAGGTGTCACTAGAAGGAAACACGGTGAAGGGAACAGCAGGCCCCTCTGTCAATCATTGATTTGGAAGGAGAGCAATTGAACACATGTATTTTTTAACATTTTCATACAAATATTGGTGGTTTTACATTTAACTACTTCAATTATGAATGAATAATTGTATCTACTACAAATGTAGTTTGTACTTAGGCCTCAAGAGCCGATGACAAATAGACACACGCATTTGAAATGTCCTAGCAGGGCACAATTGTGAATGTTTAAAAAATCTTTGCATCCCAAGTGTCCCGCTGCTGTGTCTCAATCCTGGGTTAACACTGAGAAATAAGAAGTAGTATAAAAGGAAAATGCTCAAAATTAAAATATGAAAAAATTGTTTTTAATTATATTATAAAGAACTTTTCACTTGTTATGAAAAGGTCTCAGTTTAATACTGATGCCTTTTTTTGACCTACATAAACAAATGAGATAATCAGTGAGGGGATTGACAATTTCTTTATACTTCTATACTTTTACTGCCAGCAGTCAAACTAATTTTTAACAGTAGAGTTGAGATCTGTTGTAGTAATCTGTAGTCTGTTGGTACAGCAGCGGAAACTTCTTTGTTACTAGACAGTAGTAGAAAAACAGTTTGTTATGTAATATTTTTATCTTGGCCTTACTACTGAAAAAGTAAAGGACATTACCTCACCTCAATGTCACCTGGAAACAGCTGTATTTAAAAAAGAAGAGTAGTATTAAAATATAATGCATCTTTCTTTCAGTCATATAGAAAACAAATGAACACACTCTCGAATCAAGATCTCAATGGGAGGAGACAGAAAAAAAATACCGTTTCTGTCCAAGGGGCTGCTGCAATCAAGGGGGGGAAAAAAATCTTCATAGCAGCTTTAAGAACAGAACTATGTACTTGGTTTCATTCCACTGCTGGTCCGATGTCAAGGCTTAAAAGTGATGAGATGTAGAGGGAATACTATAGAATCTCTTTTAAAAAGCATGTTCTGCCTCAACTAGTTCTGTCAGTGCCTTCTTATTACAAGGCAGCCACAAAATGTTTGGGGATTTGGGGATAAAGGCTTAATTGAATCCACCCAGGTAAACTGTAATTCAATCAAACAGGTTCAGTGCTGTACACTGCAGTGAGTGCAGTTGGGATTACGTGCCACATCCAGCGCTGAACTAGTTCCATTTAAGTGGAACTACTCGAGTGAAGCCAAGCCAAACAGGACATCTAATCGGTATTTTGTCACTTCCCAACAATAACATTTGTAAGGTGAGGATGGATGTAGGGAAAGTGGGATTTTGGATGTTGAAAATCCTGGCTTGAGTTTGGTGTATAAATCATTGTTTCCTTGCTCTTAAGAGAAGAAGTCAAGTTAAAGTAAGAAACAAGTTGGGTTGTTTTCATAGCTGATAAGCTGTAAACTCTGCTTGGGAGTGTGTGTGTGTGTGTATACGACATCGCTGCTGACTCTCTCAATAATGCATTATTAATACCCCTAAACACTGTGATCCAAAAGCAGTGTACCCCATAAATAAATCAGAGCTCTGCCGACTTCTAGCCAGCTCCCTTGGGAGGGCGAATGTTTGTGTTTAACGCTCAGTTTCCCCCCAGGAAGCTGATTTTCATGTTGAAAGTGTAAACTTCGGAGCTGTTACATCAACAGAGTTTGTAATGCCCACTGCTGACCCTCGCGGTCACTAATAGGCTCTCCTCAGCCGACTCTTTCATGGTGAATTATGAGCAGAATGATTTTTTGTTTTAAACTACCATGAATTTACATTATAAATGACTCACTCCAGTAAACAACTTTAGCATTTTCCTTCCATAATTAGCTAATTTGTCGCAAAACTGGAAATAATGGAGCAATCTCCAGCAATAGAGCAACATTTTTCAAACTCAGTCATACATCAGTGCTACTTTACTCTGAAGAAACATTTCACATGAACTTCCTCTATGTCTTTCTTTACTTTCACAACCTTCCTCGCTGTGCAGCTGGAGTCTGGCGTGCCACTCCCCAGCCCGATGGAGCTGATGGGAAAGATCTTGGTGAAGAACAAAAAGAAACACCACAAGACGGACGGGAGCACGAAGAAGAAACTGTTGGAGCAGGTTTCCAACACATACAGTGATTCCTCCAGTGTGTGCGAGCCCTCGTCCCCCAGCGCAGGTACAGCGCTCCCCTCCCACTCCCCACACACACCCAACATCCTGCAAACTGAGTCCCACTGAGTCGCAGTGGGACTGTTAAGTTATGATGTTGCAGATGTAAAATGTAGCCGAACCGTCTGGGTCCATCTGCAATATCCACACAAAAGTCTGTGCCGTCCAGAAACTGAAGCACTGGAGCGAAACACTGCTATTGTTTATCATTCATCATTTTCATGGCTCTCTTCATCAGCTGAAGGTATTATTGGCTGTTGTATACTGTCCCCGTCAGGCATACACACTGCAAGTCACCGGGGTGTCTTAAACATGCTCTGTGTACATTCTGCATGTACATTATTCTCTAACTGTCTGGTGAACTTTTATGTATCTTTATTTATAGATTTCTATATTTTTACAGCTGCTCTCGGCCTCTAGTTTTCCCCAATCAATCATATCTGCACTGGCTTTTGGTTGTGTCCCTTAAATGTTACATACTGTATATCACTTAGCTGTAAATTATGATAGTTACCTATTATTCCCTTTGGCAGCTGAGCTGCAAGCTTTATTCTTATCCACAGCTGACACACACTGCCCCCTGGTGTAAGACAATAAGCAGCACAGCTGTTTGACCATAACATTCCATTTCCAACCTCTCCATGGATGTAGGTTTTGGGCTTGATTTACAGATATATAATAATTTTATTGAGCATGATATAACTACACACTGTCACTGCAAATAAAAATTTACAGTCTATGTATTTTTCCCCAAAAAACACGCAGACGAGGGTGAGTAGTTTGTAGATCCGCAGAGCTTCGTACGAGTTCAAGAAGCTGCAGAAATCTGAGGCTGCCATCGAAAAGTCTTTTTCGCTTAGAAGGTTTCCTAACTAAGAGAGATGAGGTCGAAGTATCTAAGAGGCAGCCTTGACGAGAGCTGGTCAAAGTCTCTAAATGTAAAAGAAAAAGCCTTCAGTGTTTCTTTTCTTGTCACCATTATCACAGGTAACACTGGAGCATCTTTTTTGAAAGGAAAAGAGATAATGCTGGACCATAATTTCTGCAAAATGTGAAGCCATGCACCATTTAACATCAGCCGTGGCGTAATTTTGTAGCTTAGCGTAAGCAAGGCTGGATTCACGTGGTGACGGGGTTGTTTCTAATGGATGCTCTTTCACATCCTTTCTCAGCCTCATGACGTTTTCCATCAAGGTCGAGGAACAGTGTTTAGGAAAAGACATAAGACACAATTTTCTTGACTATTCAACCGCACCCAGTGCTTTAAGGGCAGCCTATATGTGGCCTGAAAGGCAAACCTCAGGGCAGAAATAGTCCAATCCCATTACTAAACATCATATTGCTTTTAGCACACTGAAACATTTTTTTCTGTCATTTGAATTGTTGAAGAGATTTTTGTGAGTTAAAATAAAGAAAAAGCCTTTTGAAAAGGATCAGTGTGACTGTTTCCTGTTGTTCTTTGAGGCAGCACCAAGATTCTTACTGTTATTTTTTGTCTGACCTGTCTTACCCGTTTGATGCAGTTGTCCGGTAGTTTGACCTTGTATTAGGATGCAAGTTTGTGGCCAATAAATTCTTTTTTTCCACACAGGTTCAACCAAAGAGGAGATGGCTGATCCCTCACAGCCCTCTGAGGGTGCTGAGCTCAGCCTGAGGCCGCAGGGCAGAAAGTCCATTGGTGAGTCATACGTATTACATGACCTCAGATTCTGAGGGAAATCATTAGCAGCGCTCTCATCAGGCCGGCTGCAGAAGCTGTAGGTCAGTTTGACCATTAGGCTGCGAAAATTAATTTCCTCAGTCAGGGTGACCTCAAAATCAGTAGGAATCTTTGGTAAATCTCTCATTATGTGGGCGCAGAGGGTGGGTCAGCTCGACCAAAACATTATTAAAATTAATTTCCTCAGGCCATTAGCTCCATTGGTTGGGACCTGTCAGTGTAAACCTCATTTGTGTCCCTGCTTTAAATATGACGGCAGCATCAGATCTCAGATAAAGACTTGTTAAAGGATATCAGCTTTCAAACCAGCCTGACCAATATTCTGCGTAGAGTATGTAAATTATTTCTAAATTGATCCACTCTCCAGTTATCTGTGACCATATTTGCGACTCACGTTTCAGGTGAGGTGGAGGCAGAAAGTGAGGACGAAGATGATGACGATGATGACTGTAAAAAGGGCTCGATGGATGAGGTATGTATCTCGCAAATTACACAATCGAAAGTCTAGAAATAATAGCAATTTATAGCTCATCATGCTTCTTATTCGGGTGGCATATGCAAAGGCTGCCCTCTAGTGTGCATCTTTAATAATGCATTTTATTCCTATTGAGGTAATTTTTTCCTTTTGAGATATTTTTTGGCCTATGAAGCTCACTAGACGTCCAGTACCCTCATTGATTTTAAGAGTTATAGCAGCTTTTTTTAAGACATTACATTCAGATGTATGTTGACATGTGCGTTTCCATGTGCAGGGGACAGCAGGCAGTGAGGCGTTTGCCACAGAGGAAATGTCCAACCTGGTTATCTACATCCAGCCAGTCAAGTTTAATAGCTTCGAGGGTTCTAAAAGTAAGTAAGAACAAACAATAAGACCATTTGGAAAAGTGAAACCGACTGACAGACTGAAAAAGCTCATCTTGCAGCTCAGTTGCACATCAGTGAGCAATGAATATCACTGTGATCAAAACATCGCCATATTTTCCCACAGAGATCAATCGCAGCTACCAGATGTCGTCCTTCGTGGAGACCAAAGCTTTGGAGCAACTCACCAAATCTCCCGTGGAGTTTGTGGAGTATCCTCCCCCGTTTTACTGATGTTTCTGCCATTTTTGTTCAAAGTGTCTGAATCAGTTGTATGCTTCACACATTTGTTTGTTGTTTGTCTTACACTAAAATAAGGAACTGTACTCTTAAAGGACCATACGAGCGATACTACATGTTGTTGTTCCTTTATCAGCATAGTCCACACAGGTTACATAAACCTCACACATTTTTCCCACAATGTCTATGAGATATCATATTTGTTTGCATTTTGTCCATATTCAGTAAATGTTACAGAAAATACCTGAAAATGTGTGACCGTGTTAGTCAAAAAGAACATCTGTGTCGAAATTTTTCTCCACGCTAATATTCGAGCTAGGAAGGCAGCACTTGCAAGTATTTTTCCAAGCATAATAACTTTCAGCTCAACAGCTTTCGGCTCCCCTCTCTCTATCGTGTTTGGCAATTTTTGACCAAATGAAGGCAGATGTTCTCTTTAGAAGGGTAAATTACCTATACCTAGCAACTTTAATGGAGTAAATGGGCTTTAAAGATGCAGTTTGAGATTGGTCAAATTTTTACAACAACATTTGTAAAAGATATCGGCGGTCTCTGCCAGTGGTTTAGAAGTGAAAAAATGGACTGGTATGGTTCTTTAAAGTCATATTCCATGATGAGTTTGTTGCAAACAGCACTTAGTTGTTAAAGAGGTAGTGAGTAGTGAGCAGTAGTAATAATAGTAGCAGTTGTACTTGCAGCATTGTCCTTAACAGCTCTGCTCAGGTACAACAAACTGCAGCTGAGCAGGATCTACCCTAAAGGCACCCGAGTGGATTCATCCAACTACAATCCTCAGCTCTTCTGGAACGCCGGCTGTCAGCTGGTGGCCCTGAACTTCCAAACCATTGGTGAGAGGGGATAGTGAAAAACATTTCTGTGAATTTATTTCATTTTTTGTGTAAATTATTCATTCCTTTCACACTTTTGGGAAATCTAAGAATCAGTTGTCCTTGAAATATATCCAGTGCTACCCACAGAGTGTTCCCAACAAGATGAAATGTACCTCTCCTTGAAATTTATCAGAGGGCTGACAAACCCCTCAGTAGTGATAGAATCACGACATGGCCATCGGCATGAGCTATTGCTTTCATAAAATTGCTACCAAGGAAGGCAACATGTTGGTTATGACATTAAACATTTAATCGTTTTATGAACATGTTCATAAAGCATTAATGAGCCATTGTTCTCACAAAGAAATAGGTCCTCCTGGAAATCTGCTCATGGTGATGTCTCTTGCAGTGCATAACTTTATTTTGCCCTGTAAGCTTAGCCTAGCCAAGCTAACCACTTAAAACCCCAGTCAGCCCAACTTGTAACCTGTGTTATCAATTCATCAATTTTACTTGTCACCTGTCATCATATAAGGTTCAAAGTTTTGTGGTTTGGTGCTGTCCGTTGTGCTGAAGTGGGCAAAGGCTCAGACTCTTAAGGCAGCAGTATGTTACTCTGACCGCAGCCCGTGGCTTCGGAAATGAAACGAAACAATGTGCGTACTACGTCGCACAAAGCAGCAGACTTAGTCATAGCGGGTCATATTTTATGGAGAGAATGTCCTCTGGTTTTCCCGATGTTCAACAACTGCTCTGCCTCAACTCTGTGATTTACAGAGGTTCCTGAAAGCAACACGTAGGCTGCCTGCTGACCAAAGCTGCATCTGCAGGAGGGGGTAGTTGTTGGAGACAGCTCCGCTAAATAAAAGGCTGCAGACAGACAAAGCAGCCGTAGAACATCAAAGGGAAAACCAGAGGACATTTTCTCTGTAAAATACGACGTGGTTTTACTAAAGTTGCTGTTTCATGCGACGTATTAAATGCTCATCGTTAAGTTTTGTTTTTTGAATCTGCAAGTCGCAGTCAAAGTTACATATTGTTGCTTTAATAGGGGAGTGGCAACTGAAGAGTTAAATTTATCTCTGAGATGTACTGTACACTGCTCATTCCATTTCTCCATTCTTCGGTGCAACTGAGGTCACAGTTTATTTTAAACATTTCCATTTTTGGCAGCTGTACAGACGAATTTGTGACATACCTATACAAAAAAATGCAAACAAGCATTTTAATTTTTTTTGCTTTCAGTTTCTATCGGTTTGGTTGACCCACTGAAATAAACTTTTGTACCTCTCCACAGATTTGTCCATGCAGTTGAACTTGGGCATGTACGAGTACAATGGGAAATGTGGCTACAGACTCAAACCAGAGTTTATGAGGCGGCCAGACAAACACTTTGACCCGTTCACTGAGAGCACAGTGGATGGGATAGTAGCCAACACGCTGTCTGTAAAGGTGTGTTTGTATTTTTGTGTGTGAAGCTCTCCCTCTCTCTTGTTCTCCGTCTCTCTGTGTGTGTGTGTGTTTGATAATATTTTTTTCTCTCTTTCTTTCCTTCCTGCCAGATCATCTCAGGCCAGTTCCTGTCAGATAAAAAAGTAGGCACGTATGTGGAGATCGACATGTTCGGTCTGCCGGTGGACACCAAGAGGAAAGCGTTCAAGACCAAGACATCTCAGGGCAATGCCATCAACCCTGTGTGGGAGGAGGAAGCCATTGTCTTCAAGAAGGTCAGACTAAGACTTTGTGCATATACACAGTGTCAACATTGTCATTTAAACATTTATGCAGAAATTTAGGTTAAATTAGCTTTACTGATAAATTTGTGTCTGGGTCTCAGAATATTTAAATGTATGTATACAGACATACATTTATGTTCACTTAATGTCATGAAGCCTAAAACCAAAATTAACATGTTTTAAAAGGGAATTGAATCAATATAATTTTATCTTTTACGTTACTTCCTTTAAGTTATCTCTAAGCATTAATGTAAAGACAATTTGTGAAAATGTGTTCAACATACTTACATACTATATACAAGAGTACCACCTTAAAGTACACCCTTATAAAGGGTTATAAATGGTTTTTACAATAGGTAATGAGTCCTTAATAAACAGTTGTAAACAAGTTATAGCAATTGGTTATAAATGGTTTATAAATTAGGTTATAAATCTTCAATAAACAGAACAAGTTACATCAGTTTTCATACACTGATGCAGGTTCACTATTTGGCGAGATCAAATACTGTTGCACTGCATCTATTCTGTTAAATCTTAGATCTTGCTAGTTCCTTAGCTTACTTTATCGTGTCGTTTTATCAGTTAGCATGTTCAGCTGTCTCCTTCATGGGACATTTGTTCTCCACCAATAGAATTATAACTGGATAGAAGTGCCCTGTCTCATTAAGTTTATTAAAAAATTGGCCAGTTATTACCCACTGCCATAAAGTTGTATATTGTGATGCTTCATATTAGTTGGTTTCTTCTTTAGGACAGCATTCCAGATGTGGAGCAGTTGCAAACCTTTCTTTACTTGGTGTACCATTCACCCATTCTTGGTCCCACTATCAGATATCTGTGCCCAGCCTGAACCTTCCTTGTTATCTGTTGTTCACTGAGTTGATTCTCTTTCCAACAAATCTTGATGTTTCTTTGCATCTCAATTTTATGACTATTCGCTACCGAGTTACTGACATTTAAAACTGGGATAAGGAGCCTTATTGTGAGTGTGAAACATCTCACTATTTACTTTTGACATTTGATATATGCAAACTGGCCAATAAAACATGTTTATATCTGTTTGCTAATGATTAATAACCCTTTATAAGGGTAGACTTAATGTGAAGTGGTACCCATAAAAAATGCAACCAAACAGCAGTTGAGTGGTGTCATTTTGTGTATTTTGTGTATTTTCCAGGTTGTGCTGCCCACGCTTGCCTCATTAAGGATAGCTGTGTTTGAAGAAGGAGGAAAGTTCATCGGCCACCGAATCATTCCTGTATCAGCCATTCGTCCAGGTGAGTAACTTTTGTTTCAACACAGCTCTTATCGTCCATCTTGATTTAAACATCCGTTGATTGTTTAGATTTTTTTTGCTTTTCTTAGACAGACTTGGAGTAAAGAAATAAAAGAAACAAAAAAACATCCACAATGGTAACAAAAATCTTTAGAATACACTGTCTAAAGTCATGAATTATTGGATTTTAGAAAATAGTGCAGATACAGTTAAAAAATACTTAAATGAGAGCTTGTTGTAAATTTTTCTGTGGCCTTATTTAGAAAAATGTTCTTACATTTAAGGCTGTTATGCACAGGGAGCGTCACGAAGAAAATGTAAAATACCTGCCAGTGGTTATTTCTTTCTTCTTTTTTTTCATTATTAATATTACAAACATTTCAGACAGACAACGATGCAAATTTGCAACAGAAACACAGAAATCTGAATTTGCAAAAGAGTTCTGACAGCTCACACACCAGCCCTGGCGGTAGCTTGGCACGAAGCATCGGTAACGTTAGCCTACAGACAGACAAGTGGCGGCTAATGTAACCCTTCCACAAGCTGTTAAATAATGAAAAAGATGTTGTTATGTTGTGTTAGCTACTTGCGTCAGTTTCAATGCTTTTATCCAGTGTTTGTTTAACTTGTGTGGAACTGAGGCCGAAGTCTGGCTGAGTCTCAGGTCCGTACCGCACACAGTGGTAGAAACACTCCTGCTTAAGGCTTCTGTTCCTCCCTATGTGTAGTGATCACAAAAAACAGTACTTATGTGGTCGTCAAGGTTGTTATCCATCTTGCCAAAATGTTAGTTTTATTTAATATTGTGCAGTTTTCAATAATAAGGAGTTTCTGGTACGTCAGAGCCCAAATTTCCTTTCAGAACGTGGGCGCACCGCGTAAGCTTCCACTCTACAGTTGGAGACAGACTTAATGTTCGTTTCACAAAACCATTGTGATTGTGTGATGTCTTGTTGGCAGTGTGAAAGCCCAGGAAAGTTTACTTTGATGTAAATAATAAAAAGAGTCGCTTTTTCAGAGCAGTTTGAAAAATATTACTGAATTAATCATACAAAAAAAACCCACATCTGCTGTGTAAAAGCCTTTATACTGAAACCTAGTCTTATAAGTCCATTTCTGACAGTGTGCTTCCGTTTTATTCGTAAATGCTGCTGATCATAAAATATCTCACTAAAGAGGATCTAAGAATCCATTTTATGATGTAAATATTTTTTATCTATAAATTTTAAATCAACTTGAATTTGGTAGCACCTACCTTGTGATTTCCTCTTACATGATGCCAGGAGTAATGAGGGTTAAGTCAGGAATAGCCATTGATGAAAAGAGTGAAAAAAAACTTCTAAAAAGACACGATGAAGAGATGGAAGCCGCGCAATATGAATCAATCAGGGGGCTTGTCAGGGAAATTTTAGTTAAAAAACTCTTTTCAATTCCCACAGACTTAACAGTTGTTTGATAAGCGAAACTAAACATGCAGCGACATGAGTTGCCTCTGCAGTGGCTGATAGAGAAACTAATAAAGGGGAGAAAAACACTATACATATCAGTAACAGTCTGCTGTGAATTTCTCTCACCTTAACTGATAATTCTTATCACACTGTTTATAAAGCTCATGCAAAGTCCACAACAGACTTGGACTCATGTGTCCCAAACTGCAGCAATAAGCAAAACAACCATATAACCAGCAGCAAACACATTTACTGCAAGTCTAGACGTTGTTAAGCTGAGATGAGCTCATTCCATGTTAAAGTGAGGTTTTATTTTAAAAAAAAACACTTGCTGGTAGGTATTATGTGAGGTTTTCTGCTTTAGTTATGCTTTACATCAAATTGACGATGATTAAATGAGACTCCTGAACTGATAGAGCCTTCGTTTGACTTGCACCCCTGCAGGTTATCGCTACATCAGTCTGAGGAATGAGAAGAACCAGTCCCTGACGCTGCCTGCTCTCTTTGTGTATGTAGAAGTCAAGGATTACGTCCCGGACACATTTGCGGGTAAGTCGCACTAAAGGTAAAATGTTCTCATCCAGAAAACATCGCAGGCTGCGAGTCGTGCTCAGGGGCTGCTCACTTTTCTCCTTGTTCCTCAGATGTCATCGAAGCCTTGTCCAATCCCATCCGCTATGTCAACCTGATGGAGCAGAGAGCCAATCAGCTGGCTGCTCTCACTTTGGAGGAGATAGGGGAAGAGGAGGGGGACAAAGAGGTGTGTGTGTGTGTGTGTGTACGCTCTTCTTTTTTCATTACACATAGAACATTCCATGTATGTGTGTGTGTGTGTGTGTGTGTGTGTTTGTGTGTGTGCTCATTATTGTTTGTGTTTACGTGGAGAAAGCTTTGTGCCACTGATCAGTTGCTGATTAAGATGAGCTGTTCCTCAGCCAGCTGGCTCCTCTCCTCACTGTGAAGAACTAAATGGCTTGGAAATTCAAAACATATGGTTTTGGGAATGAGAGGCTTCAGACAGAGTTCATTTCCCCCAACAAAACTCTATTAAGATCCAGTTAAAAAAGAAGCAGCATGAAGAGGTTTTTAATATCACCACAAAGTACTTTAAACCGCCAGCCATCGCCAAGCACCACTGCAGTGAAAGGAGAATTATGAGGCACAGCTTGTGTCCAGCACAGATCTGCACAGATACCATCAGCACACTTTGTTCGGGCTATTTTTCAGCCCCAGTTGCTCTGTGATGAACTGTGCTGCGACCGCTGCTGAAGCAGTGCTGTTCCTGCATTTCATCAAGCCTGTTCCAGCCGCCACCTGCAGGCTCTGATTACAGGTTTCCTCTGGGGAAAGGTCTGACACTCCGGCTCAGTGCACTTTTAATGTGCTGTGTTTGAAGGTGTATGCCTCCAAGGAGATGCTAAATTAAAAAAATCAAGACCGCAAATATCACCAAAACTGTGTACACAAGTTGTCTGACAGACGTGACACACAAGTTGATGAGACCTACATCACAGCTGCTTACTTATTGACAAAAAGGGAATTTAATTTAAGGTTGACAAACCAACTCACATTAATATTACATGACTGACAATCAAATGACTCTGCACCACAGCACAACAGAAATGGATTCTTTAGAACCCATATTGATCCTCTTGAGGTCTGTCTTTGTGAGGCTGTGATGTAGATAGTGAACAGTAGGTCCAGAACATACATACATATGTGTTACAAACACACATCTATCAGACAAATATTTTTACATGGTTGAATATTAGTTGCAGTGCAAAGGTTGCGTGTGAAATATTGCAAAAATATTGCACATATTAAAAATAATCCACAAATGAATATTGCGCAAAAGGGTCTGCCCCCCTGTGTGTGTGGGCATAAATGAGCGTAGCTTTAATGTGCCAAAAAAAAGAAACATCGCTCCTATAAACACAATAAGGAAGAAGACTCCTGGCAGGCAAATGTTGACGCAAACACTCGTTTTTTAAGTATTTCAAACAATCACCTGTGAAAATGTGGAATGAGTAAGGACAGGCATTTAACATTTTATATTAGAAGACTGCCCTGCGAGTATCTCACACAAAATATAACAGTAGCAGAAATGGCAGCCTTGTAAGTACAAGAACATTAAAACCATACACATATAACTGCATGTCCAGCCTTAACCCATCCTCTTCTTCTGTTGAGCTTCATGGCAGTTTACGTCCATAAGTGTTGCATCACTGCCATCTGCTGGTGTGATGAAATGTTCCTGAATGTAACTGCACTACAAGTTAATATTTCAATTGGTGGCGGGAAAGTTATTAGCTTAATTTACTGAAACTCTGTAAGAAAGAGGTTTAATTTAATGGCGTTAGTCGTTCTTTTTTTTTTTCATAGCGAGTTTAAGGTAGCCAAAGATTAATGTAAGCTCAATGCAACAGGGAGCCACCAAAGGGAGGGTATCTGAGGTGAGGTGGGGAAAAGTAAAGATAAATTTAAGGTGAAAGGCACTGCAGGACACAGGGTTATCTCAGGTCATGAAAGAAGGGAACTGGGAAGAAGGGTTGGTCCTGAGAGGCTCCTTTTATCTGATTTGCCAGCTGATACTACTACCCACATGAATGGCTGACTGAGGGCTTCTTCATGCTGTGGCCATGGCAACAGTCATCAAAAGTGGTTAAGCAGAAAAAGGCAGAGCACAGTCTGGGGAGATAAATGAAGAGGGAGGACGAGATCTGGCTAGTGTGACTAGAGAAGAGACTATTAAAAACTGCTTTAATGTTTGAGAGATAACAGCACATAGTCTGAGACTCAGCGGAGCCTTTTGGGAAATTTAGATCTGCTGAGCCTCGGCACAGGATGTTGAGAGTGGGTTACCAAAGCTATGTCTACAAACTAACCTGGCGGACACAGGTACAGACACCGCCGCTCTTTGAATATTAACATCATAACAAGAGTTAGATTATTCGATGAACTCCAAATTTAGTTTGAAAGACAAAATTAATATGTGATCTCAGCAGAGAAATGCAATTTGATGATAAATGTGATGTATCGTGCATTTAACTGTACTCCACATTTTAAGAATCTCAACTTGAAATGCTCTGCACGCTGTTTCTCAGAGGTGTCAGTGGTCAGTGCTGAATATTCTGCACAGATTGACTGCATTAATGAATGTTGAATCTTTCATGTGATGGACAGGTGGAGGCAGGAAGTGATGCCCCCGCAGAATCCAAAGTGGACCAGAGGGTGACACTGCCTGCAGAGAACGGAGTGAGCCACACACCCATCATCGCCCCCAAACCCCCCTCACTGGTCGGCCACCAGCCTCAGTCTGCAGGTATTGTGTAAATAACCAGCAGTGCGTTTTAAAAAGCTAAAAAAAAGTCCATCATAAATATATTGGAAGTTGTATATTAATTCTGTTTACATTACGGTGAAACAACCTACACATCTCATGTAACACTGCTTCACATGCATTGTTGTACATTCAAAACTGCATTCTGGGATAAAACATTTTAACGAAATGTCCACAATAATTTTTTTTGTAACTGATAATAAATGAATCTTTAATATTAGAAGTCTAATGGACAACAGTCAGGGTAGATCTGCCTCTAATACATTATTTACAATTATAATAAAAAGGAAATACTTCACTGTGTCTCGTATTAGATCTGATTTTAATATTTTGTGAAAGGTGAATGCACAAATCAAGTCACAAGATATTTTGTCTCCTCACTTTACAACTACCAGGCAACTTAATATGTGACTGTGTTTTTGTTGACCAGGTTCACTGAAACCGACAGTAAAGACTGAAGACATCATTCAGAGCGTCCTCACTGGTAAGATTTCTATTTTTAAACTTTATGAGCATATATCTTTTATTTCTGGTTATAGTTGAGACACCCAGACTGACTTATTTGGTGTTTGTGTACATGCTGCTTGTTGGGGTGAATTTAAGTCAAAGCATTTGCTGGATTATAAATCACTACATATTTTGTACTATGCACTCGTATTGCCATATTTAAATTATTGTGTTGAGGTCTGTGGCAACAGTAATAAAGGTTCATTGCGTTAACTGATCATTCTTCAAAAAAGAATCATTCACAAGGTTGGATATCTGGATCACACAAACATTATTTTTAAAGTCAAAATTACTAAAATTCATGGATCTAGTAAATTTGCAAACAGCACTTATACTGCTTAAAGCCAAGAATAAGTCACTGCCAGCAAATGTCCAAAGAGTATTCTGTGATTTAAATGGGGGTTATTATCTAATGGGAAATTATAATTTTAAAATTCACGGGGTGCAGAAAACTATGAGAAGTTTTTGTATTTCAATTTGTGGTGTAAAATTGTGGAACAGTTTGAAGTCAGAGTTGAAGCAATGTTCAAGCATGTACCCATTTAAAAAAATGAACAAGGAAATGATTTTCATGAGGTACATGGATGAAGAAGGTGTGTGTATATATATAGATATAGATATAGATATAGATATAGATATAGATATATATAGTACTAGTTGTATTATTTCCTTTTTCTTTCTATAAATATATTTACACAGATTTTTTCATATAGTTTATGTAGTTTATATTTCATATATGGTAAAGTACTGTTGAAGGAAATTTAATCTATATAAGAATGGAAGTGGTTAAATAACTAAATTTTTATCAACTAATGGAAAAGG
>JAQLOL010000010.1:7518220-7529659 GCA_029783665.1 Naso thynnoides
ATGGTATAATTATGTAGTTTGTCCAGCAGAGGGCAGTCTATTATTGAATTGGTAATAAGTGAAGTGTTTACCGTTCATTGCACTAATGTTTGGAAAAAAGTTTGTTAGATATCTATATCTTCGTCACATGTATTTGATAACCACATTAAAAAAATCATATATATAATATTGGCCAATACATCGGATATCTGAATTTTCTTACTCCCTAATATCGGTATCGACATTGGCCCCAAAAATTCCGTATCGTTTGAGCCTTAGTACACGGCAGGACCATGTCTCTGGCTGGATAAACTGTTTCTGAGTTCGTAATCTTGTTCCACCGTTGGCTTTTCTTATCGTAGGCAGTCTCTCGAGCAAACACGTCTTCAAGTGACACCTGACTCATCTTTGGTTTTACCGTTTCACTAGCTTACTTGATGTTGGGGAAGCCGGTCTTAATCTCATACATTCTTGGTATTCCATGACATGCTTTTGGTTTAAGTAGTGGAGCAAATTGCAAGTGTCGCCTCCTCTGGCAACAACTTTAGCTCGACAACATTTGCAGTAAATAGTTGTTTGGTCTACGTCAGACTTTTTAAAACAAACAAAAAGAAAAATCCGAACAACAAAAAACTTTTCTCTCTTTGGCACAATTTCTTCATCATTATTGTCTCCTCCAGTTTTGAAAACTTCTTCATCCAACCTGTCCATCATGGTTTCTGCTCAAGAGCTAATTCAAGCGTGCTTTTTGGGGTTGCAGGAGTGAAAAGGGTCCCCTCTGAAACAGCGCCAGAGTGCCGTTTGCCACATTCCCACCATTAGCACCGCTGTCAGTATATGAAAAATTCACATCATATGGAAAATAAATACCTGTATTTGGTATGATCCAGTATACCACCCAGCACTAACTACCTCCTATTTCCATCTGGTAGCAGTTGATGAATAGTCCCAGGATTGAGTCTAACCTCTTTCATATAAATGTCCTCTTTCAAGAGCACCCGGTTAACGACTACGTTTTAGTAGCTTAGTCTGCATTAAGTAAATTAATTTAAGTGCCAGAAACATATGGCCTCATCCTGCCTGTAGGCCTACCTGGCAGGTTATGTAATCTGTATGTAATAGTGTGTAATCTGATGTGCTCCTGGATGCACAACAAACAAAGGGGAAACCAGAAAACAACCAACAAGAATTTTCTTGCCATGTTACGTTTAGGCCAGATATCCATCCGACTGTTCTTTTGCCTTTTTGCCACTCTGTTGTTGAGGCCTCATTAGAGAATACAGGTGTCTTTTCCTTCAAAGTGTTCAGCGTTGCACTGAGAGCTGGAAACGACTGACGTTTTATTGAATTTATGCTGAAGGATGAAAGCGAGAGGCCTAATTTCTCATCGTGTCTTTCATGCAAGATTGATGTGCAGCGTTTGCCGATCCACGGTCAGACATCACTCATTGATAAGCAGGTTGCGTTGCTGCTGCTGCTGCTGCTGCTGCTTTGTGCTCCCTCACGCCAAGCTAGAAACTGTAATGGGGCTGAGAGGTGATTGCGCTCTATAATATGTTCTGTATTAATGATGTAATCTGTATTAATGATGTGATGTGTAGCATGACGGCTGTCTGTCGGTCGGGCCTGATTAATTTTCAAAAGGCTTTTAGCTGTACTTTTATAGACGGGAGAGGTATACATTTTCATTATCTCTAAATGACTTTGCTTCATTGTAACTGCCCTGTAAGTATGAAGCATGTGACATACAATGATGAAAAGAAAAAATACAAATTATAATACTGTCAGGATGGAGCTTTTGTTTTCATGAAAGACTTGCATTGTTTAAAGATGGAGGAACAGTGACATGGAGCATAAGCACAACGGCAAACTTAAAGCATCAGATGATGCTGTACAAACAGATTGAAAGGGCCAAACCAGTGTTACTACAGGTCATTGTCAACATCAGCGACGTAGGTCACGTAAACCCCACCCATTTTTCCCAAAACAGCTTTATCTGTGAGATACCTTGTTTGTTTACCGTTTGTCCTCATTCACTAAACGTTACAGAAAGTAGCTGAAAATGTTTGACAATGTTACTTAAAAAGGAAATCTGTATCAAAAAACGTCTTGACGCTAAAGCTTGTAAGGAACTATTTTTCCTGGCGTAATATCTTTTGTCTCAACTAAAAATATAGTAGTATCTTTTGCTCAGCTATTTTTGACCAAATAAACGTTCTCTTTAGAAGGGTGATTTACCAATGCCTAGCAACTTCCATGTTCTGCAGTGTTTCTGTACCCTGTTTTAACATGAATGACGGTGAATGGGGCTTAAATATGCAGTCTGAGATCTACTAAAGTGTTGAAGTGTTAAAATGGTTGAATTTTAACAACATTTTTAGAAGATAGGGGTGATTTCTGCTAATGGTGAGAAGTCAAAAATAGACTGATATGGTCCTTTAATGCACAGTTTTCTCTCTGTATTCATAAATATACCGTATATCTAAGATTAGCCTAGATGTCAGAGTCCTGTAATTTCCTGGTTTCTTCCTTGATTAGACTGGAAATGATATATTTGGTATCTATTACTATTCAAATTCACTGCACTGTGCAGTGATATTTGCATTGAGAAAAAGGGTAATTCAACAGCTCTCCAATGAAAAATCTAATGCTTTTAACTTAAGTTCATCTTAGAGTGTGATATAAACTATTTTCCTGGACATATTGTAGTCCAGTTTTTTCTCCTCTCACTGTAAGATTATTTATTTTTTGCCTATTTTTGGTTGTCACTATGATCTATTATTTCATGTACCGCAGGCCCCAAAGACGTATCAGTTTGCCAAAATCCTCTTGTGGTTCTTCTCAAGCCTCAAATTGGTTTATAAAGAGGCAACTACCATGATACTCATTTTTCCATTTTGTCCAAATGTGGCTTCATCTTAGCAAAGACATTACAGAAGGAATTAAAACTCCCTTTTGTGTAGTTATTGAGAGATAATGTTGCTCACGACAGACATGGATCGGGTTTTCCAGTTTTGTGTTCATGATTCAGTTGAATTCAACATGTATTCGGTTCTTCAGAGAAAGAAGATTTGCTCACATAAAAGTAGCTTCTTGTTTATCTTCTAAGAGGACATATTAACTACTCACCTTATAAAAATATCAAAAAAGAATGTAAACACAGAACAGTGACGCAAATCTCGGGTCACTAATATCAGTTGGATTACGTTTGATAGAAAAGCCTGTGAGCAATGAGAATGCCTATTTAGGGTGTTTTTATAAAGGAGAGCTTTCTTGGAGTAAATGACAGAAGGATCGTAGAGTTCAGTGTTCTTCCATGTGAAAAACACAAACAGTAGTAATAATATAGAACATAAAGCTCATCCATGTTAGATTCAACGGTGCCTCCGATAAAGCACCTCGATCAGACTCTTCCAAAACGGGAAAAACTCTAATTTTATTAGTGGCAGCAACAGTCATGCATCACGTCCGCAGCAGCAGCTGTGTCAGCTGCAGCAAAGTCAACATACTTAAATCAATTCCTATTGCAAGTGCTCGCTAGGATCCAGCACCCTGAAACGCTGTCCTACCCGCAGCTGCATTTTCAGACCTTGACATTCATTGAAAATATGGATGTGACAGTCACTTGCGGCTGCATCCAGGCAGGGGAGGCGTCGCTTTCAGAGGAACTTCATCTTTAAGTGAAATCCAGACAGTGAAAGGAAATGGCCCCCATAAAGTCATAAATCCAAATCAGCCTCATGTTCATCTAAATGTGCTGAAGCGGCTAGTTTTATGATACGAAAGTGAAGGGGAGGGAGATGTTTTAGATAGATTTTTGCTGCTCCGTTGTCAGTAATGCAGCTTCGAAGACTGTATGAAAAGCTGTGATGAAGAAGTTAGATTGTCTCCATTTTTCTGGTGTCACACTCGCCTGGGCCCAGACCAGAGACTCCGCCCACTCCACTGTGTGGCCTTGCTTCTCTTGGTCCGGCATTGCCTCTTTGAGCTATTCTCAGAAGGAGGAGATTAGATTTTCCCTAACCCCTCCTCATTGGTTGTTGCCTTTTCATACTTAATCTGAATGGTCATTTTGATGCCAGGGGGTGTTTCGCCTATTGTGGAGTGTGTGTGGAAAGACGGCTGTCTAAGAGAGACAGCCGAAATCCAAAAATGTGTCCACAAGCTGTTAAATAATCACATAGATGTTGTTACATTGTGTTGTGATCCAGATTCTGACCTATCATGCATTGTGGAAAGAGACAAATAACTGTTTTTGTTTTAGAGCTGCACGAAGCATCGGTACAAACACACGGGTGGCAGCGACTTTTTTCACATGTTAACTAAATTCAGCATTTTTTTAAACTCATATCAAAGACACCACATGCAGCCACATTAAGTGTTTCTGGTCCTGTAACGTGGCTTTGTCGGTCGGCACGTTGGATGCTCCTTGGCAGACAGCTTAGTCCTGCTCGTGGCTCCCCACCCCAGTGCTCATTGGAAATTAAAGTTTCTTAGCGCAGTGCCAAAACCGAGTGGAGTGGAGTGCAGAGTCTCTGGTCCGGGCCCAGGTTAATGTCACACTAAACCAAACTGGATTTAGGCTTGGTTATTTTTTTGTAGTCTAAGAACTCGGGGTGTAAGAAACTATTGATACACATCAGTATTGCAATATTATGGTTTGCAATATCGTATTGCTTCTCAAAAACACTCAGTTTTTGATTAATAGCTTTCATCAAAGATTTGGGGCAGTGGTTCATTTACAGTTGTTTCTTTTTTTAACCCCTGACAGCTACTGCACAAAAACTATTGCTATGATATTCTGATTGCACAAAAATACTTTTTTTTTCTCACATTTTTTGTGGTTTGTTCTTTACACTGACAGTTTTCCTAAAATAAGATTGCAATATATTGCAGTATATTGTATCATAACCCCTTTATCGTGATACGTATCCGATTGCCAGAGTCTTGCCGACACACGGTCCTACTAAGGACATAATCTTTGTCAGATCAGATAAAACTAACAAGGTCACTCAGGTTGAGCACAAATGTCTAAAATACTACATGAAACACTATCGTCAAGGGTGCTTGGCTCCCCTGGCCTGTGACACTGTGAAAAAGCTCTGTAAATCCCTGCATTGCCCTCTGCTCCCTGCACTGATAAACTCCTCTCCATTAGTTCCAGCGGCAAATGCGACACAACTGATCAAAACCCAGCGTGAACCCTTACTGGTCCAGATGTTGTAGATTAATATGCGAGTGCAGCTTTTGCTGCCGATGGAGAGCGAGAGATCAATGATGAGAGCGTGTGTCTTCACTACAAGGGTAAGTGTGGCTGGAGGGTGTATATAATGACAGGGGTATTCTCTGCAGACTCTCAGGCAGCAGCAGCAGCAGCAGCAGGGAAAGGGAGGGAGGGAGGGAGGGAGAGCGAAAAAGCCAGGCGGACAGACAGAGAGGGAGACGCTTCCTCTCACACCAACTGATGGGAGCTGCCGTCATCGAGTCAATATTTACTCCTTCTTAACAAAAAATTGGCAGCATTTGCGTAGCTGATTCAATGGCAAGCAGCAGGAGCATCCTGGTTTGTGTGAAAGAGGCTCCGAAGCGTAAAAACAACACTTCAGTGGTAATAATTATAGCCCGGCTACACGCTTGGGTCTAAAAATACATCGGAACTGAGCAGGAGAGCTATTACCCACCTCTCCACTCTTTGTTGCTTGCCTCCTTCCATCCCCGTCTCCCTTTGAATGCACACACGCGGCGTGCACATTCACTTTACCCATGGCTCAATCCACTTTGGGGATACATGTGAACGCAATTTGCACTTCCAATTAAACTGTCGACCTTCGCTCCAGAATGCAAAACTTGATTTTGTTCCATCCTCTCCTGGATAGCTATTATTAACCCTGCCAGCCCAATAATAGAGAGAACAGGGTTTTTCAATACACTGACGACAATCATTGAAGTCAGCAGAAATAATTTGTGCATTGATCACACTTTCCGTATTTGAGAAGGGAATAAAGAAACCCATACAAGCACCTTTATTGATTGATAATGTAATGTCTGTTTATGTATTTATTTATTGGCTTGTGTGTCATAAAGAGAGCAAACAAAATCAAACCTGTGCTTGGATCATCAGAGATAACGTTTCGTTTGTAGAGCATATTGTGGTTATAACTAGAGTTGTTCCAACTCCAGTATCAGAAAATGCCTCTGATACCGCCCAAAATGTTGGTATCAGTATCGGTGAGCACGCCAGTCTGTGCATTGATCCAGTAGCATCTGATTTATTACCCGCTAAACGCTACCCAGCTACTTTTCAGTTAGCTTAGTTAGTGTAGTGTAAGGAATTAGATTTCCCTAGATTTTAGCTTTTAAGTTGCTGTTGCACCACTGTTTTATTGAGCTGTATTTATTATTTTTATTTTTTATTTTTTTATTTTTGATTGCAACTTATGTTTTAAAGGGGTTGTTATTTTTATACGCTGCTACCCTGATACCCAAACTCTGCTCATTAGCCATTACCCAAGTTTGAGTGTCAGAATCGATATTGGAAAGAAAAAATGGTGTTGGAACAAATGCTGAGTATCGTTAGGAAAAATTTGATAGTGGTCTTGACTTTGACAGCAGTTCCTGAACGATACTTTTTGTGGTACCAGTTTAATCTAATCTGTTTTAACAAAAGATTGTATTACACCTGCTGATGATCAGCTTTGTCTCTGGTTGTAATCTGGTGTTTTTCCAATCAACAGTACTAGTGGATCTTGACACAACAAGCACGCTGCATGCGTATTGGCTCACTGATGCTGATAAGATGAACTCCTTTGGTCATTCGATACCAGATTTCGATACCTGACATTTTTCAATACTCAATAATGTTGAGGCTGCCTAGTCGGTACCATAAAAGTACTGAAGTTCGATACCCAGCCCTAATCTGACCGTCTCTGAAGATAAAGAGCAATCTGACAGAATAAGTAGAGGCGATGGAAACACAACAGAACTGGCCTAAAGCATCCTGCAGAGCCTGTAACACGGCTCCAACACATGACTCGCTTGCCAGATCAGATGACTAGATAAACAGCAGGAATGTTGCTTTTACAGCATTGCTCTTGTCTGTCTGGGAAAGGAGAGAGAAGAGAGAGATGATGTGTGTTTGTCTGTTTGTGTGTGTGTGTGTGTGTGTGTATATGCATACGGCATGTGCCAGAGGAGCATCTTTAATCAGCCTGCTATACTGTACGAGATAACAAGTCCAAGCAATTATGTAACATTTAGCAGCTGAGCTTATCACTCCATCCTGCTCGGCTAAGTTGAAACGCAGACTACCGAGCTCAGAACAATTGTCTCTATTTTATTATTGACTTGCATAATGTAGTGGCTGTGAGGGAATGCCTGGTTTTATGCAGATATCCCCAAGTGGAACAGCAGGAAGTATTTAATATTGTCCTAATTTATGTCTTGATTTGTTTTATGCATTCGAAGACTAAGTGGATTTTAATAGTGTTTTGGTGGGGCATTTTTAGGAGTTTACATCTCCCAAAATGAAAGAACACCCTCTGAACTCTGGAACTGAGGGAAACAAACAAATTTTAGGCAGAGAGTAAACACGCAGTACAACAGACAAGCAGTTCCCTCACATGGGTTTCCGACTGTGATCGGTGCCAGACATTTGTCAACGGCCCGAGCCATTTTTCATCCAACACTTCTTTCATGTCATTTAAACAAACCTCCGGGCTTAGCGCATGAATCCATTAGATGGTTATCATAACAAACGGTGGAAGTCATGTAAAGTTTAGAAAAGTGTCACAATCAAAGTACATGATGAGAGGAGAGTCGTAAATCTTTGCTTGGCAAACACTTGGAGACATTTCGTTTCCCTTATAGACACAATTACACCACATGTGCAAGAATAAAAATTTCTGACATTTTATATATACACCTTTCCAAACTGCACTTTCTCCATGCAACAGCAGCAGTCTTAACACACATTGTCCTCTCGCCTCACGAGTGACTCTGGTCTAATTGAAAGCAGAGCCGAAAATATTAGCTAAAGCTAACTGACTAACTAAACCAAGTAGTTGGTGACCAAACAAAAAGCTGTTGTGTATTTCAAGAGACATTTCACAACAATGTTCATCTTACTTAGCCGGAATTGTTTATGCATCTCCTACTGAAGATCAGTTGTTCAAGCTGCAGGAGTCAGAGAATCAGCAATGAGACGAAAAATCATATGACTGGTTTCATTGTAGTGCAACACACTGAAAGAAATTACTGTAGTTATTTTCTCAGAAGGCGACGATTTCTGAATTCCTAAAATCTTCCCAGACATGCGCTTCATTATGTAAAAGCACTGGTAATATTTTTACTCAGACTTGAATAAGATCACACGTCACTGACATGACGGCAGTCTCACCAAGGTCGAATCTCAGATCAGGACAGTTTCTAAAAATTACATTTTTGCTCTTTAATACTGTTCAGAAAACTTAAAAAACGACAATTGTGATCAGACTTCAGGCCCCTGTCTCTAAAAATTGGAAATTTTCCTCAACGTCACCTGCCATGATAGTGAATATCTAGCAGCACATAATTCAAAACTGGAGTCTGGGGCTTCTACATATAAATGATCATCCACTAAATTCATGTTCTCCCCAACTGAGTCCACATAATGGTGATTAAGTCTATCATCGTCAAGCAAATGTCTAAAAATTTTGCTGTTTAACCTAGTTTTTGAATCCGGTGTCTGTTGTGACGTTTCCACATTGAATCACCATTATTGATGCATACGGGCTCACAGTTATCACACCATCTTTGCTGCCTATTTCCTGTTTCACAAACAATCCTGGTAACAACCAGCATTCAATACTTACACTGTGTACTGTGCCCTGCTCAGTGGCACAGGAACTAAATCTTCTGTCAGAATGCATTAATGTAATTTATCAATTATTTGGGATGAGCTGATCCAATGTTCATTATCGGTATTGGTCCGATATTGGCCAAAATCACTGGATGGGATATGGAAGAGGGGAAAATGTACGATCCAGTCTGATCTATTTTCCTGAACTCTACCATAAATACTTAATTAAACAATGCGTTAAAATGCTCTAAAGAGAGATGTCAGCACAATACAGAGTAGCAGCATGTATCACATGACTAATTTATATAGCTTAAGCAAAGTGTTTCAATACAGATGTATTATCTAAAGTTTTGTTGTTTCAGGAGGGAAAAAGGCTGTATCACATTGATAGCGTATCGGCACATACTCGATAAGCTTATTGGTATCAGTCAGACATTTAAAAAAAAAAAAAAGGTATTGAGGCATCCCTAATAATTATTAATAATGGTCATGGTGTCTTTTGAACACTTGAACAATTTTTTTTAGGCTAAATAAAAAGAAAGAAAAACCTGAAGTTACGTAACTCATTTGAAACCTGCTGCTTAGAAATTGTAGGCCTCACTTTTTGATGAATGGAAGTCAGATTATTAAAAGTGTTTCTCGTGTAAAGACTGCTTACTCTGACCTAAATTGTATTCACTGTAAAAAATGAATGGGGGATTTAACAGATCTTTGTTAGAACAATTGTTGAAATCTGTTTGTTGTTCGATACAGAGTGAAGTTCCAGGGATGTTGCGACGTATCAGATCAGTTCGATTAGTTGAAGCACATCATGAACAACTGATACCAAATTGAACCAAAGAATTGTGTGAAGGCTGTTTTTGTATAGCTTCACTCATGACTCCTTCCCACTTCTTGCATGTCTGGGTGAAAATGTAAGAGCTGTAGGATGAACCGCATTTTGACGAACCAACACATTTCGCTTCAAGCGAGGCTCGAGTCATGAGGAGATTTAAAATAAAGGTATTATTTCACCTTTGGTGTAAAGTGGAATCTGTTGCATGTCGTCAGTTTTGTGTGAGTACTCTCACTGCCAGAGGAGAGGGGACCGAAACTCCACACTATGGGTTTAAAACTTTAGTCCTTTTATTGTTTTAAATTTTAGTCCTGGTTGACTTGGCAACACTTGTGGTTACTGTGGTAACAGGCAGTGTGGTTTGATACCACAGGTCCCAGATATCTGAGGTCAGCAAACAGCTGCTTTTTCAAAAATACCACAGAAGAGCAGCTGATGTATCAGTTTGCATCACCGCCAAACCAACACAGTTGTTTTAACAAAAATATCGCCAGTAACAAGTGGAACTCCGGTCTGATTTTACAGCAGCAGAGCACAGAGTTGTTTATCTTGCTCGCTGAGCAATCAGAGGTGTGTAACATGTTGCCAGCGGATCTTCGTTTGCTCTTTCTTTTCGTTTGCTCCCTGGCAAAGTTAAGATAATTCTCTGATGAAAAATGCACAAAATGACTGTTGTTCCATAGTGAAGATGCATTTCTAGCGAACTATGGCCCTCAGCACTCGCTGCAGTGACAAATAATCAGATTTCCTGTAATTTCTTTAAAAGACCCTAATTATCATCCCATGTTTCACCAGTTGAATGCTGTTGATGTTAAGCAGCAGCAGTAGGAAATGTTAGTTTGCATTAGCAGTAACACGATACAGCTCTCATAAAGTGATAGAAGAGTAAACAGTCAGCAGAGTGGCTGTTGATGATGAAGTAGATTCTCAGCACTCCACTTTCCTGTGAATCTTTCATTAGCATGTTGGTAGTTTGAATCCAGCTTGGGCATGGAGGACAAAAACTGATAAAAAAAAGATTGTTTGATTCATTAAATATTTAATGGACTGTGAGCAAATACAAAATACGTGAGAGTTTACAAACTAGCATCAGCCTTTGAGAGGACGGAAGACATTTTTCTTTCTTGTTAGTGTTTTTTCATCTCGTAGCTGTTCTCTGGCCATGCTCCTTCTTATATTGTGTAAATTACAGCTGTATCTAAAAAAACAATTTAATGATGGAATCATTTTGTGCTGTAGCAGCAAAAAACCTTGATAGAAGATAGATTTTAAGTATAAAGGAGAAGTTCTGTTTCTAGCACATTAACCCCTATTATATTGTTATTTTCGATCATTTACAATGAATAGCAACATTATAAAGAACCGTGCAGTCTTGAGAACTGGAGGTCACTGCTGCCTTCGACAACCGATTGAAATGGGCACTGAAACAATCATTTAAAAAACCACTAACCACTAACACTAACTAGGATGAGACATGTAACCAAGATGATGAGACACTAACCAAGTTATCAGTGATGGCCGGTGCTCTGATACAAAATGCGTCAGAGCTTCAAATTAATTGAATAATTAATTAATGGAAAATTCATCGCCAACTATTTTGATAATCGATCAATTGTTTCAGTCATTTTTCAAATAAAAATAAGAAGAATTGCAGGTGGAGACTTTTTAAATTTGAGGATTTGTTTGTTTTCTGCCTCATTTATGTTAAAAAAATGGGGAATCTTTGTGTTTTGGACTGTCGTCTGTGCAAGAGAAGCAATGAAAAGACGTCACTTTGGGCTTTGAGAAA
>JAQLOL010000010.1:7533075-7545040 GCA_029783665.1 Naso thynnoides
AGTTGGTGTAGTCTGATATCCCCATCACAGTTACTCTCAAAAGAGCAGTGTGGAAGCGGAAGACAGCTGACATCGGGGACGTCATGAGTTGTCCTCTCACTACCATGACAGTTGCTGTTCATGGCAGCAAAGCAGCCAACAGTGAGTCCTACAGCGAGCAGCGTGTCAGACTTTGGGCTGGGTCGATTTCCTGAGGCGGGGACATATGCTTTTAGCTCCACAGAGTCATTCTCTTCGCACCTAAACAAGCCCATAATAGACATTTTGGTGGCTGTCATCCTTCCTGTCATTAACTATTTACCTTTCTTTTAGCACATGAAGATCAATTTAAGCATTTATTAATGTCACTCCTCTTGTATAACCACAAGTTTCCTGTATGTCTTTAAGTTTTTGTGCGTTTGTTATTTTTAGACTAGGCTATTTCAGGTAACGTGGTAATGTCACTTCCTCTGCCATATCCCATCATGTAATACCTTTGAGAGTGTCTGCGGTTGGCTGTGCTGCCCTTTTAATCAGCACCCCTGTGTGGTTCCCCTATAGAGCTGTTTCTGGTTGAGTGATGTTGGTAAAGCTGCCATTGTTTACACCATTTAAATCCTCTGGCAGTCAGGGGTGAGATTAGCAGCCTCTCACCTGTTGCCCTAATCAAAGGAGTTATTACCGCATCACTGGATGTTACTTGAAATAGCAGCTTCTAAAAATACAAACTCGTTTAAAAGACACAAACACTTACTCACACATAAAGGGTAGAAGGAGAGAGCCTATCGGGAGGCAGAGTACATTCATCCTTTGTTTGATATTGTGTATCCATCACTGGACCATAGGGCTTGTGGTGCTTGCTGGGAGTTTCCATGGTAGCACTTTTGCACTCTGTTTTGCTACGGCA
Source organism: Naso thynnoides (assembly GCA_029783665.1). Classification (NCBI taxonomy): domain Eukaryota; kingdom Metazoa; phylum Chordata; class Actinopteri; order Acanthuriformes; family Acanthuridae; genus Naso; species Naso thynnoides. Next base: position 7,533,962 of record JAQLOL010000010.1, read on the forward strand.
GTTCTTCTGCGTTGAAAAATAGAGGAATAGAATAGAAAATAATAATGCCGTATATCTCACAGTCATCCACTCAGCAGCATCTCATGAAATAAATATATATTAACCATCTATTCCAGTCATGTTTTGAAGGATTGAGGATTCATAGTGATAGTCTGTGACCAAAACAGCGTTACTTTAAATAAAACTTTTAACACTGACTGTGTGAACTGCTGTCTTTCAACTGTCATTATCAAAAAGATGTGCACAGGCTCTGTACCGCACCAGGCTTTCAACCAGGACTGTGCGATAAATCGATTCTATTGATTAATTCGAATATGTGGTTGAGGAAGATTTTTTTAAAGAAAAATTCAGAAAATAGATTTTCTCTTTCTAAGCCCGGTTTGGTTCCTGGAGCCTCAAAGTTATAGTGCTTTGATTTATGATAGTAGAAGAATTACATGTAAATATGTTTAACCTAATTAGTACAGCTTCAGTCAGTGCAAGTGTAAACAACCTCCCCTTACCCGAAACTACATAGTGCACTTTTAGAGACACATTTGCAGCTTGCACCTCAGATCGAAGAGGAAAATTCAGTTTACTTTATTAATCCCAGAAGGGAAATTCAGTTTGCTTTGTTAATTTCAGTGTTAAAATGAAAGCAAAACTTGTTATACGTATTTTCTTTGTCATTTGTAGTTTATTTAAAAAAAAAAAAAAAAAAAAATCGAGCAAAATCATTTTAGCTCTCCCACAGGTCATTGTGATTTCTCTCAGGCTACGAGCTGCCTGAGGGAGATCACTCAGGGGGTTTACATGCACAGCTGCAATGGAGCCATAGCAATAGCTGGATTAGGCCGAAGATCAGATTTAATAAGACTATCATTATCACAGTATCCAATAACCAGAGAAAAATCGATTTATTTATGGAAGTATGTCTGACTCCAGTGTGGTAGGCTACAGCCTTGAAATCAAACTTTCTTCTGGTTGACCTTTTCCATCGCACAACAAACAAGTTAAGAAATGGCCTCCGTGTCCAACAGCAGACTCAAAGATTCAGAGACAATGAAAGACCCCATGAAACAGATGTCAAAGTGCCATTTACTCCAATGAATTGACATTTTTCCTGTAAAAACCATAATCTTGGGTGGGACATGTCGCAGATAATGATTGGCATTTACGGTAGCCAATCTCGCTGAACGTGTGTGATGCCTGCTGCAAAATTTAAATCTTACAGCAGCTAGCAGCGTAAACATGGAGAACAGCCGTGAGGAGAGCCTTCTCTCTGCTGTGGAGGGCTTCTCGCCACCACCATTGCCAAATCCAGCCGATTTTAGTGACTCGGACAGGGATGAGAGGGAGGAAGGAGAGCCACTTGGTTTTAGGGTGAGGCCGAAAATACTGATTTTGTGCCATAGCACCTGTAATGAGGATATTTACCTGACCATGCGATATTTGACTTCCAGGTGGAAGATCGCAGCGGGATTGGCTCTAACCTGTGGACATGCACAGAACTCCTCGGCTGCTTTTGGACCCACTGAAGCGTGTACATATCTTAGTGAATTTGTCCCCTGCACCTTATCTCCAGTAGATATGTTAGACCGACTCCAAAAGTTCCAAAACTTCAGTCAGGCAAAGATGTTTACATGTATTTTAAAAGTTCAGTTTTAGCCAAACTCAAACAATAATCAACCTTTCCAAACGTGTAAAACTTGTGACAGTCAAAACTTTTAAAGTCATACTTCTAGTGGAAGACTCACCCTCTTTCAGGTTAGTTTCCTTATATATTATTTCATATGTTTTAATGAGATATAGCTGTTTTTCTCTCACTTTTGAATAATTTCTCACCTGTTTACTCGTAGTTTGTTCTCTTTTTAGTTTGTTGCATACGGTAGAAAGGATATGTGGGTCTATCTGTCTGTCTGTCATTTATTTACTGTAGTTGTGTATTTCTCTGTCTAGATCTTACTGCTGTGTTCTCACCAAAACGCCCAGCAGAACGTAAATACTAGTCTCTGCATACATGACATGACTTCCCTTTTTTGGCGCAGAGCGTACCCACTGATCCTCTCCCCTGGCTCAAGAGGCCTGTGAACAGCTCTCGGCCTGTGAAGCCACTTGACATGTAAAATATTTGGTCCACATAAGCTGCCACTGTGGGAGCTGCCCATTCACATGAAGAGAAAAGAGATGAGAGAGAGAGAGACGGATGATTGGAGGCTGATGACTCCAGATACAGAATGGATGGAGCGAGGTCAATAGAGAGTGAATCATTGGCAGATTACCTGTCAAAGAAATATTGAGTCCTAAAATTGGTTCCTGATTACTAATTGATTTTTCTTTTTAATTATTTCATGAGATCATTTCTGTGTCAGACCAATATATTCCACATCAAGTTCTTTAAATGTGGTTGTATGCGTCTGGAGTAAAGGCTCCAATTTTCCTTGACTGTACACACGTTAATGAGTTGTGTTGTTGCTCTTCATATTCATGATTCACGGTGGTTGTTGTCGTTAGATGTTCACACACTCCATCTGTCAAAGCCCTCAAAAAAGTCTAATGACTGCTGCTGCCTCTCAAAGGGTTGGAAGAAGTTCCCATTGTGTGTGGTTTCTGCTTTTAAAAAATATAATGATGTTAAAAGCAACTTAAACCGTAAACAGTGTGATTCAATTATTGCTGATGTCGATTATGGGTTTTTTTTTCCCACCAAAGTGTTAACATGGGTTACAAGTAAAGCTGTTAAATTCATAAGCCTTTATTTTTGCCATTATGCACTGATAATATAACACACGTCTTTTGTGATGCAGTAGAATATCAGGGATTCCTTTCAGCACCATACTTGAACATTTTTATATTCAACATGGTATATGCTTGATACTGCAGCCTTTTGTCAACATTTTTCAAAAGGAAAATTAATTGAAAAACCTTGTCTTTTTTCTGGATGTGCATTAGATTCAGCTTGTTAAGCATCACCAATGAGGGTTTGCCTGGGAAAGACAGACCCTTTAGGAAATGCCTGAATACAAGATAATAGTCGGAGAGCTTGTGTAAATTATTGTACAATGGAAATGAACGTGTAAGTGTGCTTGGTTAAGCCGTTGGATAGCTCTGTTGTGAAATGTATCAAAAACTGCAGCTGTTCGTGTTCAAAATGCCCTTTATAAACAACAGAAGAGCCGACATAAAATTCACATTTTACAGACTATGGATTTAAATTCATTTCTAAGATAAAAGTTGCAGTCGTCCATATATAAACATTGTGTATGATAAACGTTAATGTAAACCATTGTTCCAAGTACGTTTCATCCTTCAGAGTCGTCCAAAAAGATGTACTGTATGATAAGCCCTCTGTCAAACAAAAAAAAAAAATGGACAGGATATATTCACAGGATTTTTTTTTTTTTTTACTAAGCCGACAAAAAATGAACATAAGATAAGATAATCCTAGATGTAAATACAGTTTCCAGAACTGCAGCTTTTTCTCATTAAGTTGTTAAAATCTCTCCTGCCCGGTCTACACTCACACTACGTTTATCTTGCAAAGTGATTGTAGAAAGAAACCATTACCACCACAGTTCCTGTCCTGCACGGAGTAAAGCGAGATGGAGCTGTTAGGATGAGGTGAGGAGAGACGCGCGCAGAATCGTTGTCACTGTTAAGTACAGGAAATGTTGAGGAATTTGTCTTGTCTTTGCTGAGGACATAAGGATATGCGATAGCTTGCCAAGTGGAAGATTATCCTCCCTTCCATCTGTAGTTTTGTTTCTGTTCCCCTCTGTCTCTCTGTCCGTCCGTTTGACCCGATGTATAGTTTACATTGACATTTTAAGCTTTTAGTAGAAATTTCTCATCCTCAGTGACATACCTACCACTCAGAAGCTACAGCAGCGCGGATGTGGAGGTGGTGCCGCTTGTCTAGTTTGCCAGCTCATTTCCACCAAGGCAGCCTTTCTTAAGGGAAACAGCTTCCTATTAAAAGTTTATTAAGCAGAAGCCAGAGGAATGATTAAAATTCTGCTCAAGCCAAATAGGATGAGAAACATGGGGCTGTGTGTGTTGTGCGTGCACGTGCGTGTGTAGGGGTGTGCTTGTTTGTGTGTCAGTGGTTCCCCTGAAGGCATCACGAGCAGCTGTAATATTACTGTAAGTGTTCAAGATTAAGCTGAATATTGGAGTCAGTAGCTTATCACATATCTGCAAATTAGACCTAAACAAAGCCAACCAAATTCCTCTCTTTTCATCCCCCTCTCTCTCTCTCTCTCTCTCTCTCTCTCTCTCTCTCTCTCTTCTTTTTCCTGTATTAATCTCTCTTAGAGTGGTCCAGTGCTGTCCTCCGGTGTTTCCCCACACCTCAGTTTTCTGCCCCTTTGTCTGTCACCTGGTAAGTACATTCAGACTTACCTCTCAAATACAAAGTACAGAGGCGTTTGGTTTTGTTTTCTCCTTCAAGTAGTCTTCAGCTCACTGACTGATTTCACCTTGATAACGCAGAGAAGAATGTCTTGCAAACGTACGTGAAAAGGTACTGGCTGAAGGCAGCAGTGTTTATAGCACATGCTGGGCATGCAGTTTACATTCGGAGACCATAATGAAAGTTAGTGTGTTGTTGTTGTTGTTACTGTTTACTTTAGTCAGATATAAAGGAATGACAGAGTCCAAGACAAAAGATTTTCCATATTCTTTAAGTTATAATATGTAACTATTCTGCATTAATTTTTCAAAAAGACACAACAGATGTTGTGTATATATATTGTTGAGTTGTGTAGTGACAAAACCACAGATGTTTCCATTAGGGCTGGGCAATATGGTCTAAAAGTAAGACCCCCAATTGTTTTGTATCATACTCGATTTTCGATTTTAAAGTTTGTTTGTTTTTTAAACTACAAAAGACAAAGGAATTATTTCAAATACGTTGTTTTTATCTCAAACAAACATGAATTTCCCTCTTGGGAATAAAGTGCAAACCTAGCTTTAACCAAACTAAACCTTTTGTCAAATAACGGTTTGATCAAACAAAGATGAATTCTCCAGTTTGGGATTAATAAAGTGCCAGCCCAACTTCACCAAACTTAACATAAAAAATAAGACACCAGGGCTGAGCCACAGGCTACCGTATTTACCCTCATTAAACAGAAAATCGTTTTCACAATTTTCATATTTTAACATCTTCCAAACAAATTAATTCAAGTTTTGATTTAAAATCGATGTATTGCCCAGCCCTAGTTTCCATCAGTTTTTGAATCTCAGAGATATTATTCATGTTAATTAAAGGTACAGACCGTCTAACTCGGTTACCTGTCAATGACAGCATATCCTTCTTTCCCCTCTACTTCCTATAGATTGTACATATTCACAGTGTTACTAGAGGTGGGGGAAAAAATCGAAACTGAATAATATCACGATATTATATTGATTATCAATTTATTTATTTGTGAATCTTTGCACATGCTTGGTAGAAGTATAGCTTGTTGAAAAAAGGACATTTTAAACCTTATTTTGACACAAGGGTATTAGACTTTTTGAGCGTTAAGGATTTTTATGCCTTGATGACCAATGAAAGTGAAGTTAAAGCTCCCTACCCATTCATTTAGATTCGAGCCTGGTCTTGTTAGACAGAAATAGCTGCCTGTGGATGTTGCCAGGATAGCTGCTGAGTAGGAGAACTTGCCTAAAAAGACTTTGGCAAATTCCTCTGTTTCTGCTAGACAAGGATACTCTCAGTCCTGTCGTACAGTTGGTATATTTAGACATAACTCTGCTATAGGAATGGAATTAAGTAGAGGAAGGGCCTTCTTTTACTCACTGAGGCAGGATTCACAAGGATAAGAAATGATCAAGCATTAATCCATCACATTTTTGGGGGCGATTAATCGACTCTGTACTCCCGTATGATTGGTCTAACAGGGTGTGTCCTCATGTGAAGGACACCTGTTGACAGCGGGGGTCAGCTCTGAAAACAATGTTGTGCATAATATGAATCTAGGAACACTAGCATTTGTTACATGTATGCTTCTCCTTCATTCATGATGATGCCTTGCAAAATACAGCAAAAACGTCAGTTTCGCCACATTAAATGAGTGAATATATCTTCAAATTTTAAGAAGAGGTCCAGCTAGCTTTTTTTGCAAGTACTCATGAAACACAAGCCAGCTCTCATGTATAATTCCCAGCTATCTGTTATCGCCAATTACAGGGCTTGTTTACCAGAATCAAGGGACTTGGTGGATCTGTTTTTATGACTGTGTATGTACGTGTGTGCCCAGGGCTTTTAATGATGGGGGTAGATGGTCTCTGTTTGGATATGTGTGTTCTCTAGCAAAGCCTCAGGGGGTGGTTGGTCTGGGTGGGCTGGTGAGTCCCTCTGCCTCTATAAATACGCACTGGGATCCCATTCAGAGGCTGAAATGTGCCTGTTTGTGCGTGTGTGGTGTATGTGTGCGTGCATCCTCATGACGCCACTGCAGCCAAACGAGCTAGAGGCTATTACTGGCCAGCAGGGTTGCTATGGAGACCAGTGGTGTCAGAGAGGAGCAACATCTGTGGGGTGTTTGTCAAGACAGGTTTTCCTCTTTTTGTTATTGTCCGTCAGTCTAGTGGTCAGTGCCTGCCTGGCTGATGTTAATGCTGACTGGGGTAATAAAATCTGATCCGGATCCTCTAGTCTGTCACCATTATTGTTGTCAAACATTGGTAAACATGGCACTTGTACACGGATCTGATTGAAAAGCTGTATTTTCTTTGGCGACAGTTCAGCTGCCTGTGTTCACAGAAGGCCCTCAGGCTCTGTCAATCAGCTGGGACTAAGGGACTCTTTTCACTGGGTTTACGCCAGTGGAAAGCACACATTCTGGGGAAGCGTTTAACCCCTGCCCCCTTCCTGCTCCTGCTCTCCACAGCTCCCCTCTCTATATGGACATGTTCTATTTGCACAGCTTCTTTCTACTGGCTACCTTATCGGCAGCTCAGCAGGGCACAAATCTCTCTTATTAGGTACTTATTTGGGCAATGGGAGAAATCACATACTTCTGAGCAACCCCTACTCCGTCCCCCTGTCCTCCTCCTGCCCTCTACTTGTCTCAAACACTTAAGCTTCTATTTATTGCTCATTTTCTCGTCTCCATTGCTGGGTTATTCCTCCGTGCCGCCCTCTGAGATGGACAGCAGTAAGGAGAACAGGTGAAAGGCTAAAGTTGGCTATGATATCAGATGTGACAATGCTCCTTTAAAATGGAGTTTGTGTCATTAAGTACGCATTAGTTTAAAACATTTTAGGTCCCTTTAGGTATTTAAACGTGTAGCCTATGATAGTGTTATGCAGTAGCTGCAATGACAGAGAACTCTGTGGAAAAGTGTCACCTTTTTAAATGAAATCCGTAGATTTTTTTTGAACTGTTCACATAGGTCAACCAGAATATGTTTTGTGTGTGTTTGCATCGTCAATATTTTTGACCATGTTTGGGCAAACCTGGCCCCTGAAGAGCTGTTAGCGGGGTAAGTGTAGTGGGGCAAACCAAACCTTTGACCTCCTAATCTGGTCTAAATGAGACTATCACACTCACAGCACAGAGCTGCACTGGCCAGAGCAGCACAGTCTGTGATGTAACATAGTAATTTTGGGATAATTTGGTATTTTCCCTCTGCAGGCATCCCTCTGCAAAGGCCAGTTATCTAACTTTCATGCTCAAATTAACGGGCTTTTGCAGGTTGCCCTGCACCTAACTTCAGCACTTCCAAGTGAGAGATCAGTCCATTTATGCCAAAATTAGACTGAGCCTTAAGTCAGATTGTGGCTGTCCTCATATGTCCCAGGAAATATTATAACATGGATGTCAAAGAGCTGAAACTAAGTTTTTACTATTTGCTTGATGTTATGGGCCCACAAAGCAGAAAAATGACGCAGTGCAATTATGCAGATTTAAAATACACAAATTAAAAGCAGGAAATCTAAACATAATTTATGCAAATGAAAGAAAAAAAAAATGCATATTTTCAATGTTACTTCCTGAGCAAGAGCTTTGACCAGAGTGAGCTCTCTTCAGTCACAACTGCTTCACTCCTCTGTGCTGTTTTTTTAAAGATGGTGTTGGTAATTTTGTTTAGAAGCATTTATTGTAGCATTTGTAGAAAACCTCTTAACAGCCTGGTGGCAATCAAAGTATAAATTGCTCTGAGAAAAAAAGACAAAAAAAATCCATTGTGTGCTGCTACAGCAAGGCTACAATATGTCCAACCAATCGATTCTAACGGCTCGAAGACTGCACTTGTTATCTGTCAGCCTCGACTTTGCACACTCTGCCCGTGCATTCATCGTGCGTGAGCGAAGTTTTTACACAACTTTGAGGTAGAAAGCTGTGACTGGCAGAGAGAATGCAGCCGCGTTACCTGCTGCACCCACGGCAGCTTCTACTGCTAAACAAAACCAAAAGAGAAAAACTGAACTGGAGAAGGCTGCAAACAAAAAGAAACTGAAAAGCGCAAGAAGAAAAACCAGAGTCAGTGTTGATGGCTAAGGGAGCTGGCCTGATTATGCAATAATTGCTGTCTTTCTGATGCCATGTTTGTTTGTTTTTTACATTCATCGGGTTTTTTCATCCAAGGTTACATCAGACTTTCTGATTGTCTTTCATTTTGATGGACAGGGATGAAAAAAATCCTTCACAATAAATTTCTATCCGTCATTGTTAGTAATTTGATTTTTTTCAAAATAAAACGTAATAGTTTTAATTTGTTTATTTTTGTTTTAATGAAATAAACGTACCAGCTTACACATTAAGCATTAAAGCCATGGCATAAAGAGAAAGGCAGCTGACAACAGCCATGCGTTCACTTTCATGTAGACACACGTGCATTGTGTTGAATATGGCTCCTCCCTAATTTTCTCGGACTTGTACTGCTGTATGAACTTAATAAAACACCACACTGAGCAGATGAATGATTTTTCCGACACTTCGTGCCTTTAACAGGCAAACGAACAATGCAAGTTTACAAAATCAGGCCATTACATTTAAATCATGAACAAACTCCTGGTTTATATGGATTTAAACTGAGCACTCGCTTGTGCATAATCAAAAGCATCAAGCGCGATCACTGCAGAGGCCGTCGTCACCAGATTTTTTTGTTTTTCTCTCGGACAAATAACTTCCCATCGCCATTTTGATTTATTTTCTGGAAGCTGAAGCCAGACTCTGCTGCTACGCTGGCCGCTGGGATTTTTAGTCACTAGCTAATTAATTTGACACACTCGCCACCAACTGGACAGAGGTGTGAATTACAATCTGTCAAAATGACGGACAGCCTTCAAAATTTACTGTCATCGTTAATTAAAAAATGTCAGTGATGGAAAATATTTGGTCAACGTGAAATGTGGTTTTTGTACCGCTGAGTAAGGTAAGGTAGAAATAAATTTGATAGCCATGTGCCAAGGTGCTCTCTCCACTTTTTCACAGAGCCGTTATGATGCACGGCCCTTGAATGAGTCTTGAGGGGAAGGAATGAATTTAGACGGAGCCCTGAGGAGATGTTACTTTTCAAATCTAGCTAGCTTTCCAGAATAACCTACCCTGGCTGTCCTGAGGGATGATTACATTTCCTTACCATCACCTCATGAAAATCCATTTGATGACTTCAGGTAAACAAATTCATCACTATACAAAGATTGAGGATTTTTAGTTGTACTCCAAACAGACTTTTCTTGCACATTGCTTCTTAAAACATCTTTGAAATAGGGAGTCCTCAGGTAATGTAAAAGTCTTTCCTGAATCCTGCATTGCTGACACAGTTTGTTCTGTGGCTGAAGCTTTAGTCCACCATTGTTCCGCTCTCTTGTAAACTGTCTGTTCCAATTACCTTCAACTTCCTCCTGCACAGTATTACTTACAAATACAGATAGTTGAGATACGGATCTGTTTACAGATGGCAGGGGAGATTTTCAACCGGAGAGCTGTGTCCCAGTCACAGGTTTGGGTTAAGTGTCCTAATGTGTCAGCCTGGCCCATGCACTTCCTTCAACTGAGGGAACTCCCTGACTAAGTGGCTCTTTAAAGAGCCACACGAGTACGCACACGCACACACACACACAATCAAACATGCAGTGCTTTGAATGCCTCTAAATAAGATTGCTGATAACCCGGGGACAGCCCTCACCCCTCAGATACACACACACACAAACACACAGACTGATATCCACCATTTGGCAAAGGCTTTAGGGCATAATTTATGAGGTGGTTGTTCTGTCTATTAGAGCATGTGTTTAATTCTTTGTGTAACTTAGTTTGGCAGAAGGTGGATGTGGATAACTATATATAGAACCCTGAGAATGTGGATGCGTGTAACCCAGTACGGTTCATCGGCAGTACGACCCTGGAAACTGACGTGACAGAAGCCTTTGGCGATCCCACTGCTGTATTTGAATGTGGGAATGTTTTAGTTTTATTGACGTCCATGCACATGTTATGTATGATTTTTGTGCGTGCGTGCTACTGTAAGTGCTTGTGTGTGCACATATGTTCTGTCCGACCACAGTTTATCCAGGGTCTGTGACTGAAAGACAGCCAGTTTCCATCCAAGAGTCAAGTTAATTATGTAACCCGGGACCGAATAGCATGGGTGATCCTCAACTATAAAAGGCAAAGAAGAGGATAGATGAGGGTCATTTGGCGTGGAAAAAGACATTCTTCCTTTCAACAGCAGAATACTTCCTCATCCACAATCCCAGAAAAATGGTGACTGCAAGTTTTAGTACGTGCTGCCCAAGAAAAGCATGCCAGAGTATCAGCTGACTGCAATTACTTTTTATCTCTCTGCGTTAATCTGCACAGAGCAATTTTTCCGTCAATGTTTGATCAGAAACTTGCTTAATGACTGATTCACCTTAAGTGTGAAGAGTTTTAAAATTAAGATTAGCATCCCTCTAAAGACGAGACCTTTTTTTATAAATTTTGACAGCTTGATGTGACCTGTGAAAATATTACACAGACTAAACTGGGTTAGACCAGAATTCTTAATTAATTTTCTCAAACAGCAGTCACGATAGGTAAAACTGCCACAGCAATGCTGTAGATTTTGTAGTTAAGGAACCAGAATATGGAGGTGGAATCCATT
>JAQLOL010000010.1:7551108-7583444 GCA_029783665.1 Naso thynnoides
ACACCAAAATTTACATGTTGTCAAATTGTCTACTATATATATCCCCAGATAATATGCAAATAAATGGCTGTAACTTACTGAGGAGAAAATACATTTGCATGAAACTTCACATGGAGCTTCAGAACACCTGGTTGGCTGTAAAGGAATCCAATATAATACAAGCTTTTTCGTTGAGTTTTATTTATTAATTTATTTCTGTATTTATTTTTAGGCAAATATGGTATGGTCACACAAAGGCAATGCATGATTGTGACATGAAAGAGTAGGTCCCCCTGAATCAGATGATGTATAACACTTGATGTCGAGTGGAAGAATAAACTCAGGATCAATGAAAATATAAAACTATGTCCATACAAATCTTTGTCTCTGTAGGTTTCAGAGGTTTTAAGTGTCGACTGATAAGTTGAGACCGGATTTTTCTTAACCTTGTTAAACGTGAATTAACAACTTTTTTTTAAAAACTTATTTTAACTGGTTGGATCTTTCCTCAGAACAGTGTGGTTGTGTGTACACAGCTCTTGATTGACATCCAGGGTCGGACAACTTAATCCTTTAGTTGGAGTTGCAAAAGTCCACCGACATATAAAATGTCTAATGGGCCAGAGACACTGAAAATGTCTGAGTGTGTCTGTGAAGTGTTTGCTTGTACAGGGCCTCTCAATCCCTCTGCTCTCTTCTAATCCACACATCCTCGTCCTTACTGAAGTGGGTTTACAATCTGGCAGCAATTAAAGATGATACCTTTCAGCTGGCTTCACCCGATCATTGGTGCCATGCAGGCTGCAAGTGTGGCAGGCATTTGATTTGCCGGAAACAATACTGAGGGTGCGTTCCAAATCGCATGCGAATGCTTTTCACTTGCAGAACACACTGCAGCTGCCTTCACAAAGTCTGTATTATTGCATGCAGTATGCATATAATTGGGATATACTACTCTGTCATGATGACGCACCTTGAACTACGACTCTGATGATCCTATATACGCCACAGCCTTCTGAGGTAATATTTATTCTGATTCTAAATTAATATTCATTCAAATATGAGTTAAAGCAACAGCATGGGTGTAGTAATATATTAACTGTACATAGGAGTTGCAAAACTAGTACTGACACTTAAATGCGCTGTTATCTGTAATTGCGGTGTGGGTCATTTTGAAAAACGGCTGTCAAATGTTTGTGCTCTCTCATCTTGTTTAAGTCACACGACACACTGTGACGAACGTGACGTATTGTTCACTGTGCAGAGGATTGTGGGTCAGAATGGACTGAATGTAGCAGAACTTCTGGCATGCTGCATTTTACATACTATACTAAATTTTGTCTTGCATATGAAATAGTGGTGCAGTACGGGTATTGGAACACAGCCTAAGTTCCAGGGAGGAAAAGAAGGGCAGATTTCTGAGAACATGAAAGTGAAATGTAACTTTACAGTTAATTTTTTCTTGGATTGATCTTATGAGTCAACACAGGTGAAGATAATTACGAAATAATCATTTTTTCCTTAAACGCTGAACAGCTACAGACAGAAAAACATGCACCAAAAAAAAGATCATTAAGGATGAGAAACGAGCAAGACTAGCATTCATAAGTCAGGGCTTTGATTTGCAAACTGAGGAGCTGTTTTGTGGAATAATTGTGGCAAAACAGGATGATTCATGTGTGTTTACACGTAGATGCAAACTTAACTACTGAGATGAGTAATCTCTTTGCTTACTGTGGTGGTCCAGGGGATCTATAGCGGAGCAAAACAGAAAAAGTGGAAAAAAAGAGCGAGCCAACTTATGGTTAATACATCTAACAGCTTAAAGGTTCTGTTCAGTGCTACACTGGAAAAATGGTTTGCTCTGCCGGTGATTGCCCTTGGTTTTCTTCTGCTGCCTTGTATAACATTTTAACTGACTGTTGTTGATCTGCCAGGTTATATAGCTTTAGTCCTGAGAGACAACAGAGACATAAAAAGGCAAAAAAGTAGTTTCCTAAATCCAAAGCTGAGACTGTAACTTAAGGATGTTTTTTTGATTCAGGCCATACATGGTCAAACCACAAGCACCGAAGCGATCAGTGTCAAGCTGCATGATGAAAACCGTCATGTATGTAACATTTATCAAATGCTTTAAGTGCAGCCAGCTGTTGCAGATAAAATCTGACATTCAGCAAAGAAACGGCGTTTTTCCTGCAACTAAGGCTACAAAAGGAGAAGACCGCAGAAAAATTATGTTGATAGAAATATAAATAGTTTTAACTTCTTCTGTGGGGAATTTTTCTCAGTTCAACTTTCAAATCAGTCACTCATGTTTCAGCTGTTAATCAGTTTTGCGTAACAGGTGTATGGTTCATTTACCATCCTAAACATACATGTTGTACTATTGTGGCTATCTTCACAGTCAAGACCATATAATATATAAGGTTAAAAAAACATTATTGAACATGATATAGTCTTTATATACGTTCCATATTTTTCAGTCCATAAATTTAAAGCTCCCATCTGGTTTATTTGAAAGTGAATTCTTGCCAGTCTTCTGTGAGTATTGGTCATTTTGAGAGCGTGCAGTTGTGTAGAACTTTTCTAAACCCTTCAAGAATATTCTTATATATTCTTTCAGCAGAATAACCCAAACCTTATTTTTTGTGGGGGGTCAAACTTTAAATGAGTGGTGACAGTAACACCAAAAAAAAAACTATGTGTGGGGATTTATGCTGTAAGATCAAATTAGGTTTTCTGACTCAGTTTCCACTTATTTTACTTGGTTAGACAGAGCTGCTAAATGTGTTATCTTTTAGTGTTGGATACCCTTAATGCATCATTCACAGCAGGTAGAGCTTTGCTTATTGTGCCAGCCACGTCAGATGTGCCTCACTCTGTGTTGTTCTCTTGTGTCCATGCGAGCGTGTCCCCAGCCAACCCTTCCACCACTGGCTGACTGGTGTAGCTGTAGCCTAATTTTAGTTTATGAGGTGTGGGACCGCTGGGTGTTACCCTAGCTGCCATTTTAGATGAGGAGGCTGGGAACAGCGCGCCTCACGGGGCTCCTATCTATCGTAATTATCTCATTGTCAGGGGTTGGACAGGGGGCTCGGACCTCGCTGGCTTCCTTCAGCTTCCCTCAGCTCCTCACGTGCACACTCGCATGTCCAGGAGCTCAGAGGCCCGGTGTGGGCGCTGCCATGGCCTTACAGAACCTCAGTGTGCTGCGCTGCTATTGGACAGATTTGATCCCACTGAGGAAAATGTTATCTAATGCATACTGTTGAGAGTGGCGAGATCTAGGCTAACACCAGGCAGGACAGCCCAACCCAATTAGTCCAAATTAGATATGTGATTTGTCCTATGTGAATCGTTATGAATCTGATTTAGGAACATATAACATTACTTTCAGATTTGGTTTAGTGTTATTGAATAATCTTGACAGGGTGCATACTACTTACACTAGCCTTCTTTCTACGAGTCGTGTTATTGGCGCCCTGCCGGACCTCAGTTCTTAATCTCCACAGGAAGTGTGCATCTGTGTTTTCAGTCCCCTGACAGGATGTGTGTGTCTGTGTTATGGTCCCCTGGTAGGACACCACAGATGGTGGAGGGCTGGGTTTGACAAGTTTTGTGCTTCACTGTGTGTACTGACCTGCCCTGGCTGATCCAGCAGCGCTGTGACAAAGCAAACTACACTGGATCAAACAAAAGGATTAATAGCATTGTTACTTTTTTTTCTCGGGAGTCCACCCTCTGTATCAAGAATAATTGTTTATTATAATGAACCGGCACACAGAGGTGGGATTAGCTCTTATTAGCTGCTGTATAATTAAGCAGCTCGTTTGGTACTCTCTGTATTTTCATAATGACAGCCTACAGACACCTCAAAAGCCTTTCTTCAGCTACGTTTGTCATGTCAGGGGTGGGCTGTAGCCCACCCAGTTAGTTTCTAGTAGTTTAATAAAGCCTCTGTTGATATTGTCTCTGATCCGTGCTCTCCACATCAAAAGCAGACCCCCCCCACCGGGCCGCTGTGCTCACCACCCTGTCCCCCTGCCTCCTCAGCCAGCTTCTGTCACACACAGCTGTTTCACTCGTCCATCTCTCCCTGCTCACCACTGTTCTGTTTTATCTCCGCGTACCTCCTGCTCTTCTCATCTCTCTATTCCATTTCTCACCTCTTTGCACCTCTCGCTGCTCTTATTCTCTCTTGCCTCTCTCTGATCTCTCTCTCTCTACCCGTTCATGTTCCCTGTGCCTCAATGTTTTTCTCTTCTCCTGTCTCTCTCAAACACTTACTATCTGTTTGGCCCTATTTCTTCTTTCTGTATCACTCCTCCTCTGCCTCCCTTTTTGTCATCTCAGCCCTCATCATCCAGTTTCCCTCTGTTTATCTCTGGGAGGAGAATGGGTGCTGTCTGCATGAAATGTGGGACTCTCGATCGTTGTAAGTGAGTCACAGCAGGATGCTGAGACACATACACATGAACTCCTGCAAGAGGACATTTTCACCAGGAAACTTTGTGGATTAGACATTAAAGTACACCTCACCTTCTGACCCTACTTTTACACAAAAAATTCCAGCCTTACCAGTTATGACGTGCAGTACTTGACTGTTTTTTTTGTGTGTGTGTGTGTGTGATGATTTTCTGTATATGACACAAATTACACACAATCTGTAATTTTAATCATGAAGGAATCTTAGCCCGACAGACTGAAACAACATCAAATTAATCAAATTACACCTCTGACTTATTACCAGCTGAGCTTTTAGACTATACATAGTGTGTCACGTTCTCAAGTGCGCCTCTCCCTCTCAGTTTTGCCTGACACATTTCAGGCTGACGTAGAAGAGCCTATATTTGGTGAGTGTCATCAACAATATGACAGTTTCCTGTCAGGACCCCCTCCCCTCCCTGAGCTGGATAGCTTGCGTGACGCTACACGTGCAGGTTGGTCACATGAATTGGGCCTAACTTGCTTTTTGTGTGTTAAGAGGAGTACAGTGCACATCCAGACAGTTGAAGGCTAAGTGCATTGTAAAAGTAGACTCAATGGAAAAATTCAGCCTTCAGATACTAGTTTACTCTCACATAAGCTTAACCTGTGTTGTTTACATCCAGTTTATTATTATGTGATGATGTGGAGCACTCATGTTCCCTCAACCTGCCTCGCCTACTTTTACCTTTCCACTCACAGTGTGCATATTACAGCTGCAGCTGCTGGCAGAGATTCTGGTATCTCTGTATCTTTTACAGTAATTCTCTTCTATTATGAGAAAGTATGAGATGTCATACTGCATGTCACAGTGACAATGAGTTTGATAGTCACAGGAAAAAAAACGCCACACTTTCTGAAATATATTTGAATAGTTCTCTTCTGGACTTTAAAGGCTCTTTGTTACGCATTTAGAGTTGCTAGGGTAGGTATTCCTTCAAGCATAAACTCAGTTGAAACTCAACCAAACAAAGCCTGTCTTGTTGGGTACAACACTACACTGAAATACTGTGAGACTCACCAAGATATGTGTTTAGAGGGAATGTGGAGCAGGCTTGTGCAGAAATGCAAGATATTTGTTAACACTAGTAAGGCCATGACATTCATTTTGGCCGTTTTCACATTTATTATGTCATGTAGCTCTTTTAAATTAAAAAAATACATTGCTGCTGGTTGTTGACTTTTCCTAAAACTGTATGTATTTTAATTTAAAATGTAATTTATACAAATTAGGGCTGGGCAATATGGCCTAAAAATAAAATCCCCATTTTTTTCATACCATATTTGATTGTCATTTTTAATTGATTTTTTTTTTTTAAACTACAAAAGACAAAGGAATTAATTCAAAGATGTTGTTTTTATTTCAAACAAACATGAAGTTCCTGAGTAGGTCTTAAGTGCAAACCTAGTTTTAGCCAAACTAAACCTTTTTTAAAATAAAGGTTTGATCAAACTAGGACGATTCCCCCATTTTGAAATTAAAGTGCCGACAAAACTTTCATCAAACTTCACTTATAAGATATAAGAGACCAGAGCTGAGAGAGAGCCATAGGCTACCGTATTTACCCTAGTTAAAGGGAAAATCTATTTTCACGATTTTCATTTTTTAACACCTTCAAAACAAATTAATTTGAAAAATGACCTCACAGATTTTGCAGTAGTTAAACTGAGTAATTTTTGCGTGGTGGCAGCTGCATCTTTGGTTGCTGGCAACTACTATTGTCTCTGTCAAAAGTAAACCTCAAGGGAGTCTGCGAATTCCATTTACAAAGAGAATTTTTATCTCTCAAAGCAGCGTGGTGCAGTGGAGCAAAGCTCACCTGCATCAGCCAGGAGCAGACCTGGATGATCCATCTCGATGAAAGTGGGCGTTTTCTCTTCCTCCATGGCATATCTTCAGGTGTTATTTTGTTTTTTAAAAAGATATCCCAATACAACAAATGCAATACTCTCTAAAATGAATATTTATCGTGAGAGATAACAGAATTTGGAATCTGGCGGTCAAAGTGACCACTCATGGCCTTTCTAGTAAGAGTGGAATTCTGGAGCCTCTATTGTTAAGCTTTCTGCTTCTGGGAACAGCATAATCAAGGGATTCAGCAGCCAAGAAAAATTAGATTCTAGACTGGAGTAATTGATTTGTTTCTGCTTTCCACTCTAATAATGTCATTGACCATTAGTCCCCAGCATGCACCTTTTATCTTGTCACTTAATAGGTCAGGGCTTTTGAACACGACCCTGTGCAGAGAAAATGTCTGCAGGAGTCGGTATTCTAGGAATCAACAACTTTTTTAATATGTTCCTGTTTTTCTGTTTTCATTTAACTGCAAAGTTTATTGAGTGTACTCCTTACAATGGTGTTTTTGTTTTAGTGCAGCCAAAGTGTCATATAATGGCTTTGCCTGTTTTTCCTTTAATTTAAATTTGATTTTTCTTTTTTCACCTTAAACATGACTGTGGATGCAGACACGAGCTGTTGAACAATGCTCGGCTTTGTTGGTATCTTTTTTGAAGTTTAGCCGTTTGTGTGCAGCTGCAGAACTGTTCTGCCTTCCCTGGTCTGCTGTCTTCACTCAAACATTAATAAAGTGGATCTCATTGAATGCCCACATCAAGGTTTTGCAATGCTGTGACCTGCTGTATTCGCGTTTACTCACCCTCTGTAAAATACAAAAACTGTTTTTATTGTCTTATTTGTGGTCCGTGAATTTTCTGTGTTGGGCCCTTGGCTGGGATATTCCCACTTAATAATCTCTCAATAACATCCCAATTGTCCTTACGTGTCTAACCGAAAATAACCCCAAAATCCTATCAGGTCTTCTTTATGGGTAAATGATTTTACATGTTGTAATCAGGAGAGGATATTTTTTGGATTAGCCCCCGGAGGGACGGGTACAAAAGAATGAATTCAGCATCTCTTTGTTTGGGGGGGCTTTTCATGTGTTTGTTTTATATATATATATATATTGACATAATTCTTTATCTGCCATTCTCTCCTGTTTTCATGTCTCAGGGTTGTGAGCAGCCATGACAAAGTCCTACGAGTTCAACTGGCAGAAACACCTGCCTGAGTTCATGCAGGAAGGCGCCTCCTTCGACAGGTTTGATGAGGTAAGAATGATGCATCTCTTCCAGAAAGCATAAGAAATAAATTAATAAATATAGAAAACCTCCAAAAATAAAAACCTTTTAATATGTTAACTGCCAGATTTATGATGCATTAGAGCATATTATGACATTTCCTGATTAATAAAGTTTAATATCCTTGATGAGTGTATAAAGACATGCTGTATAAGTTTGTCATTAACCTTGTTGATAATGATAGGATATTTGCTCTGTCCCATTATCATCCTTCACCCTTAATGACCATCCCTGGTACGGTCATTAGCACGCACGCACACACACACACACACACGCATACACACATAATGGCGTCTCTTTTATAACCTGATACGTCAGTGTTGTAGTCAGAGCTCTAGCTGTAGGCAGACCACATTGATCAGCATCATTAAGAAGCTTCAGCATGGCGACTGCACGTCTGCAGGATGTCCATTCAGAGTCTTAAGTGGCGCTCCTAAAAGATCATCTGTGTATTTTCTCCGAGTCAACATGTTTCATGCAAGTCCGTTTTTATTTCTATCAAAAAACCAAACAAATTACAATTTGCCTCTAGGGCCTTCTTTGTTTTTGCATAGACATTTGATATTTTCTTTTCTGCTGTACAGTTTATTATGGGTATACGCAAATTTGAGCTGTACACTTTAAATTAATTGAAAATGCAGAGAAATTAATCTCTGAGGAGCAGGAGCTCTGAATCCTCACACATCCTTTGTTTAAATGTGAATGTTCAAAAACAATTGACACAATTGAGATAAATTCTTTATGTATAATTGATTTGTATGTATTAAAATTTAAATACAGTTATAAAGTGCTTTACAAAAGACAATATGCTACAACATGCTATGCAACAGATAAAAACAGATCTAAAATGGAAATAATAACACCTTCATATTTAGAAATAACTTTTCAAAAACAAGTTAAAGTGCTTTACATTCATTTAAAAACGACATTGAGCAGACAATTAAAAATATAATAAAATAAAACATAAAGAGAGATAACAAACAGTAACATCAATTATAAATGAATCTTAAACAGTGAGTCTTTAAAAGTGACTTAAAAGTAGACAGTGTGTTAGCTTTCCTGATCTCTAAAAGTGGAAATAAACCAATGAAAAGATATTTTAATTTAAAACAGAATAATAATAAATCAACAGTTAGTTACAGCAATGAGAAAATGTATCATGTATCTGTTCAATACTAACACAATTAAAGATTTATACCAATATTTACCAATAACATTAGTGTCACCAAATATCCATTTTGCTGCGTCTATATGTATACATGCATGTATGACCCAGTGTATGTCTTGCTGTCTTCTGCTCAAGTTTCCTCTGACTAACTTAATCAGGACACTTAGCTAGGACATTTGCTGTGCAAAGGCAAAGTGTGTCACACACACGCGCATGCCTCCGCACATTCACACAGAGACATACACGCACCCTTTGCACACATCAGGAAATCCCCTCAGTCCTCTCCGTTTATGTGGGCATCAGTGGGTGGAGGAGGATCCCTCTTAAGCAGAGAAGAGAACTTGAAAGAGCGTAGGGAAAAGCGTCATCAAATCCACAGCCATGTCAAAGTAAGCCATGAAACTGGGCTGGCATGCCTCTGAAGAGAGTCCTCAGTGTGCTGCTGCTGTGAATATGAGCCAGGCTTCAACAAGACAGGGTTAGAACTGGCCTCAATGGTAATAAGGTCGACTTTCGCCAGTCACCTTAAAGGTTAGAACAAAGGACATCAGCAGAGATGTACCGCTGCCCCCTTTAAACTGCGTGGTGTATTTAATGAGTCATTAAAGCAACACTATGTAACTTTGACTGCGACCCATGGCTTCAAAAAATGAAATTAAACAGTGCCAGTTAATGTTGCACAAAACAGCAGTTATAGTTAAACCGGGTCATGTTTTACAGAGAAAATGTCCTCTGGTTTTCCCTCTGATGTCCTAAGACTGCTCTGCCTGTCTGCAGCCTTTTATTTTAGCGGAGTTGTCACCGACGACTACCTGGCGCTGCAGCTGCAGCTTCGGTCTGCAGGCAGCCCACATGTTGCTTCCAGGAACTTTCGGGAATCACAGAGGTGACGCAGAGCAGTCGTAGGACATCAAAGGGAAAACCAGATGACATTTACTCTGTAAAATATGACCCAATATCAATAAAATTGCTGTTTTGTGCGACGTATGAACATGCATCATTAAGTTTCTTTTTTTAGAAGCCACGGGTTGCGGTCAAAGTTACTTAGTGTTGCTTTAAAGCCTTAATATTAACTAATACAAGGGCTGACTGTTACGTTTGTGGCCTTAGGTAGAAGAAGATGAGTCATACAGCTCTTGTTACATGCATGTGCAGAAAGTGTGAGGCTGATAACTTTAAAGTTACTTCTGTTTTGGGTGTTAGAAAATCAGCACCTTCTTAGAAAATACTGGATTTACAAGATGGCAGCGCGTAGCAGTGCAGCAGCTTCTCGGTTATCGCGACCATCGTATTACTAATACTTCAACTAATATGAGAAAGTATCCAAGTTATTTAGGTATAAATCTCAGGTATCGAAGGTAGAGTCATGAGCACTTTTCATTGTGACTGGTAAACACAACATTCAAATTTGGCCCCTTCTCCCAAGCTCACTGCCACTAGAAGTATTGCAACTTGTACTTATACTGCTTGTACCTACACAGCAAGCTGCGTAGGAATACATTTGTTTTAATGGAAAAATCGATAATTTAGCAAGCTAGCACTAGCTAATTGCAAGTGTTTGGCACTTACCTGTCTGACAGAAAGCAAGCTAACTCTGCACCGCTCTTCATCCTCAGCCTCTTTGTAAGTGTGGAGTTTGTCGGGTACAAACCAAACCAAGATTTACTCTTGTTCAGGAACGAGCTTTAGCTGCTTGCCGGTTCACCTCATAGGGCTGTATTTCCTCTTCTTTGCTACGTCTACATTTGAAGTTTTCTTCGGTATGATTTAGTTCAGTTGCTGTTTTATCCACTGCCAACCGTACTTGCGTGCTGTAATTTGCCGAGGGAAAAACAGCCACTCCCTGCCCAGAAACATCCCGACTAAACCAACTACACGTTCAGGGGCCCATAAGTGATTACTGAACCCGATTTATTTTGTATAAGTCTATATTTTGTATTTTAGGAAAATGCTACTGACTATACCTTAACGTTATTATTTTAGTTATTTAGTTTTCGATACTAAGTCTGACAACCTTAAATATCTGTTGTTTTCTTTAGTTTATAACATTTGCCCTACACACCTGAATTGGCAGCTTCAGACCTTTTATTAATGTTTTTAAAAATAAAGGTGTTTGGATTTCTAAAATTGACTCCCTCTACCTTTGAGGGCATGAACATATTGATCTTTCTTTGTATCATCCTTTCTTTTATCTAGAGTCTCTTTTTATCTAAGAGGCAAGAATTTCTCATTAATGTTCATCTCAAACTAGTAAATCAATGGAGGCAAAAAAAAAACAAACAAACAAACAAAAACCCTGAGGCTTGAGTCCTTTGATCAGTAACAAAGTGTATTTTGGGTGATTAACCTCTGCCTTGTTATTGTAAACAATGGGTTTAACGTGTAGTATTGTCTTTGTTTCGTTAGTTGCTTTAGGACTTTTTGGAAAGGCATGTCCCCATGTTTCACGTTTTTGTCATATGTCCTGATATTTCCTGTAAACACGTATGCACGTGTGTGCATGCATGTGTGCATGCGTGTGTGCGTGCATAAGTGAACAGTTACTCTGTTGCCTGGCATATAGGAAAGTCTGCAGGGGACATCTGCTTTGATTGAAATGACGTACACCAAGTCCACCCACAGACGGAGACATGCTCTTTATCAGTCCCTCTCATCCTGGCACTCACTCACACATGCATACACACACACACATGCATACAAGTGCACAAGCAGACAACGGCACAAAAATATCCCAAACAGCATGGATCTTTTCCACAAAACATTCTCAACTCAGTGAACCCCGCAGAGTGACAGATGGTAGTGACAGGTAGTGTGCTAGTGTGTTTGTGTGTGTGCATGTGTGTATTCCTACACGCTGTATATTTTAGTGCAGTTCAAGTCTTTGTGGAATCTCTGTTATTCCACGAAGTCTTACAGCACTACATGTTGTTACTTTGTCATGTCAGAAATAAAAATATTTGATGCAGTTATTCTAGTCTTTTTGTTTTTGTTTTTTTCTGACTAACTGGAGGGTGGGCTTGTTTTGTTGTTTCTTTGTTTATGTCAGTCTTTACCTCTGTGCGCTAGTGAACGCTGTAAGTGCCATTGATTTCCAATAATTCATCAGTTTTGGGGGGTTTTTTGCGTGTGATTGAGAGATTTCAGATGAGTTTCCCCCCTTTGAGGCAGGAAGGTCAGCGGTCAATGAGTGATCATCAGTCACGGAAACAGCCAAAGGGTTTCCTCTATGTTTGTGTGTGTGTTTGTGTCTTTCATTCATTGTCTCACTGATTGGAAATCAATCGCTTAAGATGTGCCTGATGTTTGGTTTCCATAGGGACAGAGGGGCCTCATATTGACAGACAGTTGATGAAGGCGTAGAAATGGAGGTCAGCATTGAAAGACACTGACAACAAGTGAATGCTTTTTTTTGTTGTTGTTGTTGCTTGACTGCTTAATCACTCTGATTCTGTAACAACCACTCACCCCAATCAGTTCCATAACATTAGTTTGGTGGATTGAAATGAGGTTAAACAGACCTGCTTCGTCCATGACACAGACCTGGTGAAAGTGGCTGTACTTCCTTGCTGTTCAAAAAGAGTAATATTATATAGAAATATAGTAAATTTGTAACATTATTTCACATTTTAACATTATATAAGCAGTGTGCAAACATTTAAAAAACAACAACAACAACAAAGACAAAAAACAAAAAAACAAAACAGCCAGATAAGGACATCAGGCAAATAAGATTACGGATAAAATAACAGGGTATGAATAATTACCAGTCAGTGTGAATGATATTGAAAATTCTTTAAGTCATTCATCTTAAAGAACAAGCCAATCAGGAGACACATGGCAGACAGCACTTCCTGCATTTTTATTGACCAACCAATGGCTAATGTTGATGTAGCTTATTAAATACTCAAACGCCCCATTTACACCTGGTCTTAAAATGTGACCTGTATCTGGATAAGTTATCCAGATAATAAGCAATCTGTTCTTGCCTTTGCATTACACCATTTACATTTTTGATACGTTCTTGTTATCCGCATTGAGATCAGATCTTTGTCCTCCAGCAAAAGCTGCACATGACTAATTAGCCGTTGCGGCAAATCGGCCTATTTTTTCTTTTTCTCTGTCGAGTATAGGGTCATTTGTGATGCGTCTCTGTCAGAAGCAAACAGAGAACACGATTGATAGTGTTAGCAGAAATTTCATTTGCAATTACTGTATAAGCCATGGCAGTTAAGCGGTCTCTGTGGATGAGAGAGCGGAGGAATGAGTCGTGCGCTCGGCACTACCCAGCAATTTTCTTGCCGGTCAGTGTAGCGCAGATGACGTTGATGCGGATTGCGTTTACACCTACATAAGATCCAAACACAAAGGGAGCCAGACAACCTTCAGACGTGGTCTGGCAGACCGATCACTTTCTGATCATAACGTGTTTACACCTGCATTAATGTGTTTTTCCTTATCTGGATAACTTATCCTGATACAGATCGCATTTTAATGTCAGGCGTAAATGAGATGAAGGACATGTGTATGGATGAGTATATTTGTGCATGCGTGTGTGTCTGTGAATGACTCGGCTTGAATAGGTGTGTGTTTTACATCCTGTTGATAGTCATTAATGTGGACATTAACAAGTTTTCACAAGTTTAAGTTGCATAAGCTTAATATAATGAATACACACATAGTAACATAAGCCTAATCATTATCAAAGAGTAAACACACATGTACACACAGGTGGTAATCTGCACCCAAGCACAGTAAGGAATGTAGACTACATGTGGAGTAGGAGCAGGACTACCATAACTGAGGGGTTCTATTCATCCAGATCCTTCCAGAGATGGTTGGACCTTCAGCCAGTTACTTGTTTGCCTTTGGAAGGACTGAGTGTTCCCATAAACCTTTTAGGCTTATGAGCACAAGCCGTCTGATAGTGTAACACTAGCCTGATGTACGTGCGTAACAGTCAGGGCTCATTTGGGACTCTCTTTCATGGTCGGCTTCTCTGTGCGCAACTGAGACCTCTGTCATTCCTAATTCAGATGAAAGGGAGTCAAGCTTTTAACTGCACTTACAGCAGTCTCACCATTTCCTCGCATGAAAAAAGGATTGTTAAATTGGTTTTTATGGCGGCTTTAGATGACATGACAAAAGCCAAATAAGAAACTGTCTCCGTCCAGTTTGCAGCTGTGTATCCATGGAAGAAACCTCCTGTAAAAATAAAATAAATGACTGTGTGAGTGTCACACTGTTCTCTATTGTTAACACTGGAGTTGCAGTGACCCAGCAGCCATCAGCTATTATATTTTTTCTCATTTATTTTTTGTATCCTTCTTAGATGTGTGACTTGAGTGGGATTTGAAAAAAAAACAACACACACACACACACACACATCAGTGCAGCTTCCAGCAGCTGATTGAATTGAGTGAAAATAATATCTGGTTAAAATAAGCTGGCTAACATTAGCAGATTTTCTGCTCTGACACCCCCGTTGAACGTAATAGGAGTCGCTTCATGTTGCACGCGAGCTCATGGATGAACCATCAGACTGTGTGTGTGTGTGTAGCACACATTTTGAATCCTACACACACACACGCCGTCTCTAGTGCACAGCGCTGTGTTCCGGCCAGATGATGTTTGCAATTAGGAGTTCATGGCGGTCACTTGTGCCTGACCTTGTTTGCCTTAGCCATAGGTTTCTACTCCTCTGCACGCATATCTGTGTGTGTGTGCATACATACTGGATGTATTTGCACAATCTTTGTATGTATGTTTTTGTTTGTGTATCCGTAGGCAGGTACATCTTAGAAAGTGACCTAGAGCTACATGTTTGTCTTGCTGTGTAAGCCCTGTGTGTTAAAACAGGGAGACTGTTTAATGTCTTATGTCAAATAAAACCCTGTGATTATTAAAGCCTTCCCTCTTATAAAACAAAAAACTTTTCCCCATTGCAGGACCCGTACATGTTTGAGCCCAACTGTCAGATGAGAGTGGACGAGTATGGTTTTTTCATCACCTGGAAAAGTGACGGAAAGGTACGACCTCCACCTCTTTCTTCATGTCTTTTCTTTTATCCTTTTAAAGACAAAGTTCCGTCTTGTTGTCTTTCCAGACATACCTTTCTTGACGCATGTAAAACAAATGGAAAAGTGTGGCTAAGTGCACAAAATTATCATCATCATGTGTAGACAGACCATTTTATTTCAAGAACATCCGGTGGTGTGTTAGTCACCATTAGTCTTTGTAAACCTTTATGTTCCTTTAAGAGAATTTAAGAACGTTTATTTAAAGCAGCATCCTAGGGGTGTAAGTAGTTACATTTGATGTTTTTACAACTCAAAAAGTCTGATACTTAAAGCAAACAACTAGAGACAGTTTCCATAACAGTAGAATTTTGACACATAGGGAGAGAAAAACAAAACATTTGACAATCAAAGCCTCAAAATGAAATGTTTAGCGTTTAAAAATCTCTGCATGTGCATGTAAAATTGCCATACAGGTACAAATTACACATTCTTACTGTCGACTAATACCTAAAAACATAATTCAAGAAGTTGCCTCTTATTTTAAGTGGATGCCATTATTGTATTAATATAAACAAGGACATCCATGAGAACAGACAGACATGTTTCCTTCCATTCTTTATGCCTGCCTGTCGTGTTGCAGGATGCTGGGTGGAGACTTTGTCTCACTGGGAAATAAACTCCCAGTCTGAACCAATAGGTGTTATATCAGTTTATCTGACAGCAGTATACAGAGGAAGAAATGTTATAGATGTTGGAAACCAGATCATAAGAAAGAAGTGATGATACTCATAGTGACCTATATTAATAACTGTTGTCAGATGCTGAGAGGTTGTGATGTTGCCGCTGTGTGCTGAGTATCTCTCGTTTTTGTCACTATTTTCCATCATCACTCTCTCTTTCTTTTCTCCTTCTGTCACATTCTTCCCTGTCATTTTCTCATCTTATTGTGTCTTGGTCCTGCAGGAAGGCCAGGTTCTTGAGTGTTCCCTCATCAACAGTATCCGTGTTGGCGCCGTCCCCAAGGTAAGACCTCCGGAAAGACAATTTTCTCTCTTTCTGTTTCTTCAGCATTCATGCTCTCTGCCCGCCACACCTAGCACAACTGTGGTGCATGATCTAAAATGAACGTGCTAGTTCAATTAGGGTGTGTCCAAATCCATTTTGCTATTTTAGACTGCGTGTAATCCGTGCGCAGTCAGGCGCAAGGTGCAAAGAGGTTGGATTTGCTCCCTTAATGAATCATAGCTGTGTTTTTGAGAGTGCAGGTGTGTACGCACCACAGGCGAAAGAAAAAATTGCGTTGTGTGATTGTGCCGTTATCATCAAATGATCAGATTGCTAAAGTTGAATATTTTGAACATGTGCAATGACAAAAAAAAAAAAAAAAGGTGTAATGATGTCAGGAGAGAAGGAAAGCGACAACTTTACTGCAGACAGTAATGCACTGATGGGCTTTTTAACTTATGACAAGTCTTGCTGTGCATCCCCATGTGTCACAAGCAGGACGTACACACCTTGTGAAAGTGCCTGAGTACATGTATCCAAACAGTGCACCCTGTAAATAACAGGGCTGCATTGCTGTGGATTAAAAAATGTTTTTTGTTTGTCAATAATGCCAATGCTTAGTGCCCCAAATAAATCCACACAGAGGTTTTTTTCTTTTGTTGGCCAAGAAACAGAAATGCTATCAACTTTTGTCCGGTTCTTGCCTCTTAACAAAAGCTACACAAAGTGAACTGTCCTTCATTCAACCTAAAAACCCTCCTTATTAGAGCCATCTTGAACAAAGAGCTGATGCTGTAATCCAATAGACAGCAGAGCACAGCCGTGTCTGAGCAGAGCGAGGGAGGTGGCAGGCACAGCACTGTGTGCACAGAGCTGGCATGCCGGGACATGCCCATATAGGGAAGTCCAGGACATGTTGGAAAAAAGACAAATCTCCTAAAAGACAGCGTGCAGAGTCAGCTTTCTAAAAGCGCGTATCTCTATATGTGACACTGGCGTCAACAGCGACAATGCGACATTGAAACAGCGTTCATAGGTCTGAAAAGATGGAAAAGCATAATGGCTCTCCTTTAAACTCATTGTCACACTGGCCACTGGTTCTATCTGAAACTTGTTTTAATGCATTCCTGGCTTGTGGTTTTTGACCCAGAAAGGAAATACGACAAACGGCACTTCCAGGCCAGTTATGATAGACTGTCAGAGAACCACTGGGTGAAGAAGTTCCCACTATGGAATCAAAAGCTTACAGGTGTAAAACCTTCTGTCCCTGTCAGAGGGTCTTTTCCTTATCTTGAGATAGACTGTATGCACAAAACAGCTGCATGTGTCTGTATTTTCAGTGTAGCTGGCAACTATCAGTTATTTATTTAGCTAACATGGAGCCAAATACACACACACACACACACACACACAACTGGTCTCTCTGTATATTAAATATTGATTCATGCAGTTCAACCTTGACAGTGACCCATTAAGGCATAATACTTGACATCATGCAGCTTGGATGAATTATGAAAGCTGTAATGGGAATACCCGTGTCAACGCAAGCCTCTAATTAGGATGCAAACCTGTCAGTCCACTAAAAGTCAAACGCCTGACAGGAGACACGGGTGTGTGCTGTGTGCAGAACCATCAGCAGGTTGTGTATGTTTTGTTGACAGCAGGAGGTGGTCTGTTTGCTTGCTCCCCTGTGTGTACGCGTGTGTATGTACATGTGTGCCGGCACGTATACAGATACCGCAGCCTGATAGCAGCTCCTCCTGTTTGTTCAAAGGCTCTATTCTGTAAGTAGCAGACAACTGATAGCAGGGCTTCTCCTCAGAGGATAACATGGTTACACAAGCCCTGAGAGCTGTTTCAGATAATCCAATGAGCGAGAAAAGATGAATTGCATTGGAGGGTCGCCGGCTGAGGTTTTAAAACGGCCCAGCTGGTTGCCTGTTGCTGCTAATTCAATCGTATGACAAAAAATGCTTCAGTATCTTCCATTGTGATAATGGCTGCACACTGAATTCAGAAAAGATGAAAGCACGAGATCGTGCTGTGTTTTTGAAAGCGAGAGAATGTGTTCATGGATTTTCTGTTTCACCGATTGAACTGGAGTTGAAAGTCATATCAGACTGTGGCTTCTTCCGAGGGGAATAACTTGGGTAACCACAGGTCTGAATGTCAGGTCAGATCTAATGTTTTTGAAAGCATATATGTAATTAGGGGTACCGATTTTTCAGCATTTAATTGTAATTCATTTTGCTTTAATTTGAAGCCTCGTCCAATTATCCGTAATACAAGTGAGGTCTTATTTTGTAAAGGTATTGCTGGTTTTCTTACAGATTTTTTTAAATTGGTGGATGCTTGTAAAAGATCGTTGGAAAAGTAAAAATCAAAATGAGGCAAAAATCATGACTTACTGAAACCAGTTAGAGTCCGTTTTATTTTTCTATCTGGCGTATGAAGCATGACGCATTTGTAAATTTTATTAAAGATTAATAGAAAATGGTTTGAGTTTAATTTAAACATCATTGCATACCCAAGACTTTAATTTGCATCCGTGACTTTTCTTTTATTGCTCATTAATGATATATGTTAAGAAATGTTAAGTTCATAAATAAGTTAATTCATGGTCCATAAGAGGGCAAATGACTACAGTTAAAATATGTACAGTATGTACATGTCACATGAAACAGGAAATGATTTCATTTATTTGAAGTGCTTGAGTTGACTTCCTTAAATGCTTTTATTTTGGTAGTACAGACAGGAAGTAGCGAAGTAACTTGCTCGTGGATAGTTTTGTTCTCACTGTGAATACGCAGGTGTAAGATGTCGGCATTGTTTATCTTCCTCTGTGTAAGTTCAAGAAGCAGCTAGTCCGCAAATAAAGCGTTCATCAAGAACGGGTTTACGCCTCCTCATTTCAAGACGCTCCAACTGCACAACAATATATAACTGTATGAATTTCATTATGTTCTCCCTTTTAAAATGCAAATTACTCTGTTCCTTCTTACTTTTTGTTATGATATGTTGGTTGGTATGGTGGCTTAAGTGATGATGTGGCACTTAAAAACATCAAATGAAAGCTGTTCTTTTGCTTTGTCCCAAATTCAAACCTCTATATGACTGAAGCATGTGCAGGTCCTGTGCAGAGGGGTCATTTAAATGAGCTACCACTGACTTTGAAGACGACAACTCGTGTTTGAGTGTTTAATTGAGGATATTTCTCGGCCCGTTTCCGTCTTCACACCTTTTGTCTGCCCGACAGCGTGCCCGCTAAACTGTCTGGCTTTCTCTGTTTCTCAGGACCCCAAGATCCTGTCGTCTTTTGAAGCCATTGGGAAGACGGAAGCAGACTTGGAGGGCTGCATCATCTGCATCTGCAGTGGCACAGACCTGGTCAACCTCAACTTCATGTACATGGTGGCAGAGAACCCAGACACAGCCAGGGTAGGTGCACTGCTGCACGGCGTGTCCACAGCTTGATGCTTTAATTCTTATGTCTGATGGTGTGAAATGTCTGAATTATACCAGTGCTAGTAAACATGGTTGTTCAGACAAGGACAAATCTGTCTATATTGGAGTTGTCTGTCGCAATATGCTGTCAGTTTTTCTTGTCTGTAGATTTTGTCTTCATAGAAGGTTAAAAACTACAGCAAGGGACTCAGTTTATAGAGTGGCTAAGTCATGCTCCTTATTGGACCTGATTTTGGAAAAATTATGAACGATAGTCAATGGAAATACACATTTTTTTCTTTTGATTTTAATTTTAATTGTACCGCCAATGTCAAATACGATGTTTGTCAATTTAATAATAATTTTGCCAGTCAAGAAAGTTGCAGTTCATTAAGAAATACTGAAGTACGAAACTTTCAAAATGCATATTTAGAGAGACTCACATTGAGTCGTCACATAAGTAATGTCCTAAGACGATCCCTTGCAAAACTGCCTAATTTTCTGTTTCCCTAGCTCCACCCCTCAACATGCCCAGGCTAGTAATGATTTTTACGGCTTTTAATGCATTTTTTCCTCATTCTGCAGGAACAAAAGAAACTGCGCTAAAGTTACAGCCATGTTAGCGCTTGTGGCGCATTTTGTTCGAAATGAGAGACGCAGTTCACTGAGTGGTCTTAAGAAAAAAACGAAACATTTTTATTTAACCGTTTGACGACAAAATTCCACTTTGTTGACATGAAACATTAACTTTTAAATTGCCAACCATCATATTTGTAATATATGGCACGAGCCAAATGGGGCCAGATAACAATTTCATTCCTGCCGTAGAATTGCTTTCATTTTTTTCCCGAATTAAGGTTCCATGGTCTGATAGTAGAAAAGCCGGGCTTCGGCACTCTATTATGCATAACAGATTTGTACAGGTAACTGTTGATTAGTTTTATTTGATACATTTTTGACTATTTATGTGTTTTGTTTTTATATTATGCACTTTGTAAAATTATTTCTTGGAATAAAGGGGCAGATCAAATAAGATCATTCCTCTTTCTGCTCCCTGTCACTCAGGATATGGAATCTTCTTTGTGTTTGTATTAAATTGTTCTATTTTCTCAGTGAAATAAACTAAACTACACTACAGTAAAATATAGGATCTAATAAATTAGGATTGGACCACTCTTCTTGGTAGTTTAGAGAAAATAAATGGAATTTGCTTCTCTGCACGCCCACTTTTGCCCATTTCCATTTTTTGTTCACACCTCTTTCATTGACAGAGCAAAAGCAAATTGCCAGGTGAATAGTTCATAAGCAAACACCTACACAGAGCAAATCTGGCCTTGGCTCACTTTGATAAATACACATTTGGAGTGACTCATTTTTTTTTGCTGCCTCACCTCATCTCTATCTCCCTCTGTCCTTCCTGCACTTCTGCATTTGCTGTTATTTTCTGATCCTTTTTGTCTGCTCTCTGCTCTTTGTCTCTCCCTGTGTTTTTTCCCCTCTTATCTGCGAAAAGGCTCTGTGAGAAATTTGACTGCATTATTGAGCAGAGAAACACCTCTGCACCTTTCCCTTTATCGCCTCCTCTCTTTTTCACTCATCTCTTCATTTTTTTGTTTTGAGCCCAGACAGATGGCACCCACCCTCCTCTGTCTCACTCTCCTTTTAATCTGCAGACATTATTATTGCTGACCCCTGCTGGCAAACCTCCCACTATTGTACACGCTCTGTGTAACACCCAGTACACAACTGTACTGAATGTGCAGATTAAATTACAGTTTTCTTGAGCTAAATTAATCCAGATTTGAAGACTGTCCATCAGTTGCGGCAATATGGAGATGCTGTAAACTACGAGAACTGATGCTAGTGTTGGTTATTCTTCAAAAGAGAAGGTTGGTGTCATTCTGTATTTTTTCTTATTCCAGTAAAATGATGAAAAATCAGAGGGCCCCACCCTGACTGTCGCCCTCGAATCCAAGCCCATTTGTTCCTATTAAAGATGTGAACCCGTTAAAATGAGTCACAGAAGTGTATGTTATCATTTTTAAAAAAGCGCTAAGTAATTTCCCAGAACAGCTGAGCTCTACAGTTTTCATAAACTGTTCTCATTCGTTGGGGACTATTTTTAGTCGTAGATTTAATACACATTTGCTTTGCGGCTAAGTAGTTACAGCAGCAGGATGGCGTATGTGGGTTTAACTCAAAATAAGCTACAGGGCAAGTCTTCATTGTAATGGAAGAACAATGTCGTCCAGTGCAACGGTGTGGCTCGCTGATGTAATAGTTCTTGGACAATGGAGGGATAAGATTTATCAGCCGGTTCTTACAGGATGTATTAAGTGTTGGTTGTGGTCTTTCATTGGATTTATGTACTTTAAAAAATACAGAACACTGCCAACGTTATTCTTTGACCTTGTGTCAAAGGTATAACTGAGTGTTTAGGATTACAGGCAGCTTCAAGGCAAGAAAAACCTGTTCAGAAATGAGAAATCATTGAAAGTCTGCTATCTCTTATTTAGTAAGAAATACAGTGTGGCCCAAAGGCTTAGAAGAAAGTGAGAGACACAGAGCTTAAGCAAGAACAATCACTGCAGAATAAATTATATGCAAACAGCTTTTGATATGAGTTTGTTTCCATAGGTGATTGTGTTTGTCTGAGAGCCCACTGGCGTCACATTTCATTGTAAACTAAGTCACAGCACACGCCTGTCCCCGATGAAAATATTTTTTTATGCATGCATTTGGAGGTAAAAACAACAAGCTGGTTCAAACCAAACCTGGATCGAGTGTTTTGTGCCAGCACAGATCTGTTGTTTGGCACCACCGTGTTGGTGTTTATGCATTTCCCATGAGGAGGTGTTTTTGTGGTGATGGCTGTTACAAATGATGTTTGTGCTGCAGAGAGGCTCACTGCCACGAGACTGCCAGTGATATTCATGCAACAGCCTGATCGCTGACGCACACACGCACACGCACACACGTCACTTTGAGGACATTGATTAGACTGATTAATTTCCTGGAGACTTACCTTAACCTAAACCAGAACTACTGACCCAAAAATCTGCCGTTCTCCAACTGAGGACACACAGCTTTTGTCCTTAGTTGCACCCTCTCCCCAATTAAATGGTCCTGATGTTTAAATGTGCCCCAAAGTCACATCCTTACACACACACACGCGCGCGCGCACACACTCACACCATGACAACATCACCACCTCTCAGCATGCAGGTGGCCCTAAGAAGCAGACCTCGGGAGATGACAGAGTTATTTACATCAGCACACACACACACACACACACACACACTCACACACGCAGCTTCACAGACACCACATGCCCGAACAGACTACCCCTGCTGCACCCGTCATCTTGTCTAATGTTTTTATAATGATGGCAGTAATAATTTGCTGTGGAAGCGGATCAGACACATTGCACGAAGGAAGAGAGTGAGAATCAAAGACAGTTTCAAAAATGTCAGATCATCATCCTCGGTGTCAGTTTTGTTGAATAGTCAGCAGTGTTTTCATGTAAAACTGTATAACCTTCTCTAGGTGTTGTTTACTCCTGTAACAGCTCACTGTGTTCAGCATTGTGTGTATGTTTTTATGTCTGTGTGCTCCTGATTGTCCTGTCAAGGCGCTCCCCCGCGTGTGTGAATCAGGAGGCAATTAATTGGCTTGTGTTTATTTCCCCAAAGACTAACTTTTAAACTCGGAGCACACTCCGGAGATTCGCTCTTGACTTCTGGCTTCGGTTGGCGGGTGTGTTTGGAGTGTTTGTTCTGAATACTTGCTCGTTTGTTTGCAGAAATGGATCGAAGGCTTGAGGTCTGTGATTCACAACTTTAAGGCCAACAACGTGTGTCCGATGACCTGCCTCAAGAAGCAGTGAGTGGACTCACAGCAACACTTAATTACCTGTGCCAATTTTCTCTAAAATGTGTGTCTCATAATTCTGGTAAGAAATTTGCTCTTCCTCTAAACGTTGCTTTTCTCTGTTGTCATTTCTTTCTCTTGTTTAGTTGGATGAGAATGTGTTTTCTGACTAATGTGAATGGGAAGATTCCTGTAAGAGGGTAAGGGTAAATTGAAGGAATATTTGACTGAAGATTGTTCAGTCTCATTTTGTCTCGCTCAGTTTTGTTCCTCTGTCTTTCTCTCTCTCCCCCTTTTTGTAGCATCACTCGAACGTTTGCTTCAGGAAAGACAGAGAAGGGGATCTTTCAGGCTCTGAAGGACCTCGGTCTTCCTAGTGGAAAGGTCAGACGACACTAACTGGAGACTGTAGTGGTCAGAGGGTTCATGTATGGCACTTTAATCTGTAGGTTTATAGCATGTTGTTAACAAATGGCAGGGTTTTTTTAACGGCACTTCAAAGGAGAAGTTCATTTTTTTGCACATTAAGGCTTATAATAAGGATATTTAGAATCATGTACAATGTTACGGCAACCGGCGCAGTCCTGAGAGCTGCAGCTCATTGCTGACGTCACCTCTAGCTGAAAACAAAGTATGTGCACTCACACAATCCATCGAAAAATACAATAAACGCTTGTTTGAAAAGATGAGAAACTCGCCAAATGTTTAGTGGTGTCCTCTCACGTAACGACACTAAAACACAAAGTTAAACATGGATATAAAACCACTTCCATGAGAACAAACAAGTGAGGGCCACGTAGTTCACAAGAAAAGAGAAGCGAGCAGCGCGTAGTGCACCCTAACATAATTTAAGTGTCAGTATGGATCGCCAAGAGACACTCGGATATGGAGAGGACAGGAAAGGGCACTGGGAGCTTTTGAGTGTTCTCAGTATGCCGTGAAAAGTCCCGGTATGCCAGCAAGTGGAAGCTATAAGTGGGGGTACTGTGTACCAGTGCGCACCAGCCTACTTAAAGCACTGGGTTTTTTTGTTTTGTTTTGTTTTTTTATCCTCCACAGAATGATGAGATCGAACCTTCAGATTTCACCTTTGACATTTTCTACGCACTCACACAGAAGATCTGCCCTCGCACAGACATTGAGGAACTCTTCAAGAAGATGTGAGTCTCCTGTCTGCCTGCCTACCTTTGTGATTTTAATATTCACTGATTTTTGTACCTCCAGTAACGGAGCATAAATCCCCTAATCAACAACTTAACTTTTCTCCCCTTGAATTGTTTTATTTGTTCTACCTCGTGTCTAATTAGAAGAATGATTTCCACTGTGTAAAAAGTCCCATTGTGAGCTACTGCATCTTGTTGGAAATAACCAGGACAAATATTTCTGCGCCTGCTGCACTAACTATGTCTGGACAGCCTAACCTGCTTCCACGGTTCAACATTAATTATGACTGATGATTAACATGATATTACTAAAAGTGTAACATTCGAGTACAATCCTTTTTTTTTTTATAAAACAGCTTTCTAATTTAAACTGACTGTGTGAGTGACTGTGAGTGTGTCTATTTTAAGAAGCGTAACCTTTTGTTTTGTTTTTTCTTTTCTAATTAATTCCTTTGCAGCAATGGGAACAAAACTGATTATTTAACTGTAGACCAGTTAGTCAGCTTTCTGAATGAAGTAAGCTCTTTATCATTCATTAACTTTTCTGTGTATTTTGCTTGCCCCTGCCCCTGTGCGCAACTCCCCCTGCCTTACACCCCGTCCCGCTCTGGGAAGAAGTTGCCCTCCAGCCCAGACTGGACTTGAGCCACCTGTCGTTAAAACCATTAATGAGACGGACAGAATGTTTAACTTTCCAGTTAGCTTGCAAGGGCAACTTCAACCATCTCCTCCATTCTGCATTCCTGCCCTCATCCCATTCCCTGTGTTCTCCCTACCGCCGCTTGCCTCTGCGTGTCTGATATGTGTTGCCATGGTAACGGGCGGGTAGAGGTTTCCATCCTGTCGCTTCCTGCTTGGCTCGTCTCGCTTCCTGCTGTCTTGTTTTCTGTGGCCGTGCTCTCCTGTGTGGCTGAATACCTGCTTGGTCCCTCCACTGTGCAGTCGCATGTGTGCCGCTTCATCCAGCCTTAGAGGCGCCAGTAGAGCCAACGCTTTGGTTAGATGAATCCCCACCCGGTTTTGTGAGTGGGCTGTGGCGTTGCAATGATGTTTTGGTGCTGCTGTTTGGTTTAAGTAGAGCTGCCTTGAACCTCTCCGATACCTATGACTTCCTCGCTTTTAAGCAACACTTAACCACTGCACCTGTTAGAGTGGCTCACAGTTTCATGTGAACATCTTAGAAATAAATCGTGTTTGTTACATCCTGCTCATACCTGAGTGCTCTCTGTAGAAGGCCACAATAACTAAAAGCAACTGCCCAAATAAGGAAAGGACACTTCTTAATATGAGCTCTGTTGGTACCTTGTCCCATGTTGCATTAAGTTGGCCCCCATCCTGTGTGTCAGTGCAAGACGTTTGGAGACTATATGCGTGTGGATCAATTTGTGTGTGCGTGTTGCTCCTCAGAATCAGCGCGACCCTCGGTTAAATGAGATCCTGTTCCCGTTCTACGACCCCAAGAGAGCCATGCAGATCATCGAAAAATATGAGCGTGACGATGGGCTGAAGAAGAAAGGTACAAAGAGAGGCGTGGAGGGAAACAAGAGGCAGAGAGATTTTAGGCTCTGCTGCCATCTACTGGCGGGCTTTTGAAACTGCAGCATGTCACATCAGGTTTTCGGTTCTTTGCCATTTTGATTACTTTTCTGTCATAAATTTGTTGTCCTTATCAACAAAACAAATACTCGAATTAATATTAGTGAGCTAAAGCATAGAGCTTGTAACGCTTTAGTTCTAGATTAACACCCTCACACTGTATTACTGATAAGTTTTTTTCATCAGGAACTGGAAAATTTACTGCATATAATGTTCATGTTCACTTTAACAAAGTAACGCTTTTAAAAGGAAACCTGCTCAGATTCGGGGGCTCTTCAAATACTTGTGATTTAATGTCACGTGAGTTTCTTTAAGTGATCATTCATCCATTGGGGAAGTGTATAAAAACAGTTTACATAACACTGATGAATGAAGTGTTAACAGACCAAATAAAAAACCAGCATTTATTAGTAAAAGTGATAAATATCAAGTTATTACACGTGATTTTAATTCATAAATAGAAAGGATTAAGTGTGTCCTGCCTGAGTTACAGTGCTACTTGTAGAGATAAGCAATAAATGTCTTGTACTTAGAAAGTCATGCACCATTCCCTTCATTCAGCCAATTACAAAATAAGGAAAAATTGCTACGTCTATCTTCTGAACACTCGCCCACTTGTTCCTTCTCCTCCAGGTCTCATGTCCAGCGATGGGTTCTGTCGATACCTGATGTCAGATGAAAACGCTCCGGTTTTCTTAGACCGACTGGAGCTGTACCAGGAAATGGACCAGCCGCTAGCCCACTACTTCATCAGCTCTTCCCACAACACTTACCTGACAGGAAGACAGTTTGGAGGGAAGTCTTCAGTGGAGATGTACCGCCAGGTCCTGCTGTCTGGATGCAGGTACGCACGTGTGTCATGATCTGTTAGGATGGTGGATACGTGAGAAGGTGTAGACACACACGCACACCCCACAGCATTAATGCAAACTATATGCACATTATATCTTGCGGTCAGATGTGTGGAGCTGGACTGCTGGGATGGGAAAGGAGAGGACCAGGAGCCCATCATCACTCATGGAAAGGCCATGTGCACAGACATCCTGTTCAAGGTGAACACACACACACACACACACACACTCTAGCATAGTACTGCAACAGATGCAAAGGCTGCTTCAAAGTTTTTGCATTAGGTATGTCTGCCCCCCTGTGTTGAAAGGATGATATTGCATATAAAATGTCTCTCCATTTTCTTTTCCTTCTTCTAGCTTCATCTTTTTCTCTTCACTTGTTTTTCATGTTCCTTTCTCTTTCAACAGGATGTTATCCAAGCCATCAAGGAAACAGCATTTGTCACTTCTGAGTATCCTGTTATTTTGTCGTTTGAAAACCATTGCAGGTACGTATTCACTGACGATAAGGGTGTTCATACATGGTGAATTTGCTATTGTTTTTATAGATGCAATATATGCACTTGGCTCATTTTATGTTTGTGTGTGTGTGTGTGTGTGACCAGTAAACCACAGCAGTACAAGATGGCGAAGTACTGTGAGGAAATCTTTGGTGAACTACTCCTCAAACAGCCTCTGGAAAACTCCCCAGTAAGTTTACGGAGTTTATAAAGTTAACTGCATTTAGATGATAGTCATCTGATCTTTAATGTATCAATTATGATCTCTTTGGCAGATTGAATCTGGGCGCCCGTTACCTTCTCCAAATGACCTTAAACGTAAAATCCTCATTAAAAACAAACGCTTGAAACCTGAAGTTGAACAGAGTATGTACAAAACTCACCCTGTTAAGTTCAATTTAATTTTTATTCTCAGTTCTTACCATGATTTGTTTAACAAGTGTGCGTATTTGTTTGTGTCATACAGAACAGTTAGAGGCCTTTAAGAAACACATGGAGGCAGGGGAGACCAACACGCCTGCCATCATTATGGGAGAGGAGAATGAAGACGACACAGAGAACGGTTGGCTATATATGTGTTCAAATATGTATACATGTAGTTTGTTATAGAGAAGTTTTATGCTGACATATAAATTATGACACCATATCAAAAATGTCACAACAATGTAATAATGATAGACAAACATTTAGTTGTATCAACAGAACTAAGGTTTTTTCAAAAAACAGTTGAAATAAGGACTGAATGCATTAAGTAATGGGGAAAAAAGTCTACAAAAGACGTTGTGCTTCCAAATAAATGTCTGTGTTTTTGTTTTTGTGTTTGTGCCTGTAGGTGAGAAGGAAGCTGAGGATAAGGATTTGAATTCAGAGGCTCCCAGCAGTCTGTCGGAGGCAGCCAGCGAGAAGGAGGCCAACAGTGTTTCCCAGAGTAACGCCGTCAGCTCGAGGAAAGACAATGAACGCAGCAACAGTATCAAGAAGGTGGGATATTATGAGGATTGTTGGGCTTTTGAAATACAGCATTAACTATTTACACTGTCAGGAACCAGCAATGTAGATCTCACTGGGCAGGAAGATTTGAAAATGCTTTTAGAACTAATGATTGCTGTTCTCAGTTCCCTCTCATAAACATAGAACAGGGTGGTGTCATGGTCTAAATTAGATCATAGTGAAAGTGGTGTAGATTTCATACATGTAGCATTGATCCAGTACGTCTTGTTCCAATCCACCTTGTACGCTGCTCCGCATAACTGCATCAAAATTTGGTTATTTTACATCAGTTAGCGTTCAACATGAGGGTCTGAAACTACAGTAATGTTGAGGTCAAACAGAAAACTTTATTCTTTCATGTTGTAAATGCAACTCTGTATGTGCTGTATGCTTTTATGGAGCAAACAGATTGCAGTTTAAGGTCAGAGTAGAAGAGCCGTACTGCACCTATGAGGCCAAAAACCTTCAGCTCTGCTTACAGCACTGAAACAAACATAGAACTTAAAGTTATGTAAGGGGTCTTTTTTTCAAATTTCAATAAAATCACTACCAAAAGAGAGATTCACTTTAAATTTATTTAGGTGGTTGAAGTAATATCATCCCTCTTTCCTTTCTGAATCAGTGTTTTACCTGTTTTTGTTTCCAGGTGCCTGAAGATGACGTGACGGAGATGTCTGAGGCCACAGAGCCAACAGAACCCACGGACGCCACAGACATCTCAGAAGCATCTGACCAAGACAACAATAAGAAGGCATGCGCACGACGGCCGCTGGACTTTCTCCTGCACTGACACACTTCATCACTGACTGCATGTGTGTTTGTTCCTGTGCAGGGTGGAGAGGAGGCAGAGGACTCGGAAGAGGCTCTGATAGCTCAGTATACTTACGTAGGCGCCACCACCAACATCCACCCATATCTCTCAGCCATGGTCAACTACGCACAGCCCATCAAGTTCCAGAGTTTCGATGTGGCAGAGGGTGAGTTTCCACTTCCTCCTACTAGGGCTGGGCAATAAATTGATTTTAAATCGAAATTTGAATTAATTTGTTTTGAATATGTTAAAGAATGAAAATCGTGAAAGTCAATTTTCTCTTTAACTAGGGTAAATGCGGTAACCTGTGGCTCTGTCTCAGCTCTGGTCTCTTATTTTTTTAAAAGCGAAGTTTAGTGAAAGTTATGCCTGCATTGTACTAATCCCAAATTAGGGGATTCATCCTTGTTTGACCAAACCTTTCATGTTTGTTTGAAATAGAAACAACGTATTTGAAATAATTCCCTTTTCTTTTGTAGTTTTAAAAAATTGATTAAAATCAAAAATCGAATATGGCCTGAAAAAAAAAGGGGATTTTATTTTCAAGCCATATCGCCCAGCCCTACCTCCTACTGTGTTTTACCACTTTTTCACTGGTTTCAACTGTGAGCCTGCAAATGTGGTGTCCATGAATTTATTTTTAAAAAAGGATGCTAAATGAAGATCCACCCCTTATTGTCTACATGTTGCAAAAACACGATGCCGTAAACACATTTGCTTCTTTGTGTCTTTCAGAAAGGAACATTCATCATAACATGTCATCTTTTAACGAGTCCGTTGGTCTGGGCTATCTGAAGACAAATGCCATCGAGTTCGTCAAGTATCCTTTTGGCTTCAAGTCAGCTGGGCTGCATTCATCTGAAGAGCACAATTACTTGAAAAAGACGGACGCATAACGGTCAAACTGTAGTAGTAGTAGTAGTAGTAGTAGTAGTAGTAAAATCTTTCTATCATAAACCAAAATCCAAGGTGACAGACAATGAAGGCATTAATATGTCCTTCTTCACTATGATCTTGACAAGATGCTTTGAGCCTGAAACAGCTCATTTTTATTGGCCACTAGGTGGCGGCATAAATTGTGAATACGGCGTTGACATTTCAAGAAGATTAAAGGGAAAACAGTTGCTTGTTAACACATCCAGCAGTCCATTAAATGTAAGTGTATCATTTCACTCCTTCAGCTCAACTTCAGGGAAGACTGAAGGGAATATCAGCTGTTTAAAGCTGCGTTGTACTCACAGCTCATCTCAGCGGTGTCTGTCTTGTATTTGGTGCCAATCAGATACTCAGTGAGTTTTTAGAGCTTTTTATACTCAAAACAGCTGCCCGTCGTGGCCTTGAACCATGCTGTGAGAGTGAACCAGAACAGTAACATTTGAGCCGGATAGTTAAACAATAAGCTGAAGTGTAATCTAGTGGCCCATAAAGCAGCGGGAAGCTGCAGATTCAGGCTTTAATTCTCTGTTGGCTCATATCCACGAGGTATTCTTTTGAATTTACATTTAATAAATGGTTTATATCAAAGTACTGCTTAAAGCTACTTTAATAAACATGGAAAACACTTTAAATGTTTCATTATGATCATCATTACTAACATTTCTACTATTCTTTGCTGGGAACAGTTCATTTCACACCTAAGTGAAGCTGTCTAACAGTCTGATAAAGTTTAAAATTAAGAGATTGAGGTCACCTAAATGAGCTGAACGACGGGTCAGAGCTGATGTTTTTCAGCAACATTTGTTTCCTGTTTGCTGTCGGAAAAGAGCTGGAGGTCTCCAGAGGCCTCTGTGCCTTTGGACTATGTGACTTGGCCTGACACACACACACACACACACATTGGCTCTCTCTCTCCAGTGGGACTGCTTGACCCAAGCTGTTCACACTAAAAATAGTCATGCAGTCTGTTTGACGCACACACACTCAAATGCATACCCACACACGTGCCAGACACAACATGCTCCCCCCCATCTCTCCCTTTTTTTTTTATTTTCCTGAGCGTCAGTGCAGCTACAACAAGCGTCAGATGAGCCGTATCTACCCCAAAGGGGGCCGGGTGGACTCCAGTAATTACATGCCTCAGATCTTCTGGAACGCAGGCTGCCAGATGGTCTCACTCAACTTCCAGACCCCAGGTACCCCAGCACACAACATGGGACCTCTGACCCACACACACCCGCATCAAGTACTCCACATACAGTATATACATGTCACAAGCGTGCACACACATACACAAATACAAACACTCTCCTGTTGTAAAAGTGCAGCATGCAGTGAACTGTGGACCTCACATATATATTCATCATATTAAAGCTGCAGTTGGTAACTTTTGCTAATGAGCTAACAAGCTAACGTCAGCTGTAGCATGGGACTCATCAGGAAGAAACTCCGCTGCAGCCTCCCCTCCCTGTTTTTAGCTCCGGCCCACGTTTTATTTCATTTGTGGCCGAGACGAAAAGATTGCAGGGAAATTTGCAGCAGAGTAACCCGGTCCGTCTCAGCTCAAGCTAGAGGCGACTCTGTAAAAGAAAAATTGCTGCCACTGAAAACTGTACACCTCGAACTCTGTGAGCAGATTTTGGTGAACTGAGTCTTCACAGAAAAATGTTGATTTGAGTCTGTGCAAATGGGAAGAATTCATTATTCTGAATCAGAAACATTTATTAGCAGAAGTTTGCTTTATAGTAACAGTCAGCTACATACTAGATGGACAAATTAAGGTATTTTTCTTACCATTTGTAAAATAAGAACAAATTCTTCACCTCACTGGACCAAGCGTTGTTTTGTGTAAGCAAACACTACCAGCCTGTAGAGACTTGACTGGAATTAACTCAAGTTGTGATAAAGCTGCGGAATAGCAGCATTTAAAACACAAAAGCAGGGTCATATTTACTGAAGTCCAATTGAATTGGAGTCCAATTTGGCAGGTGATAATCATAATTTATGTCTTTTTTAAAACATATAAAGCTACGCTGCATTTCTCAATGTGACAAGCACACAGTGTAAGAGTTAGATTCAAGACGACAGTACTCTGCTAAAACTCACACAGTATGAAAGTAAGTTTAAAGTGTACACAGTATACTACATTAAGTGAAAGTGTACTAACAGTATCTGAAATGAGACAGTGTCGTTTTGGAGGGTCACGTTTTTCTACTCCAATCAACCACTTGATCTGAATTTCATTTAAACTGTCCAGGTCATATTCACACACACATTTATAAACCATCACTGTCTCTCTCACACACACAGACACACACCACACACGCACACACACACACACACACACACACACATACACACACAGAGCTATCTGTTTTGT
>JAQLOL010000010.1:7601148-7613461 GCA_029783665.1 Naso thynnoides
TATAAATAAATTATATATATTATATATATTAGATATAATGTGTAGTTTAAGATTATTATGTTTGTTAGAGGCTTTTTTGCACTAGTTGAATGTTTCTGTTGTGTGATTACATGTAACCTCTGGCTCTCTAGTTTGTCCAAAAACAAAAAAAAAAAAAGCAGATTATTTTTGCAGAGCGTCACTGATTTGATTTCCTCAGTTTCTACTGTATCTCCTGTTTGTTTTCTATTTTAACTGTAGCTTGTCAACAAACCATTCTGTGCGTGTTTTTGTATTTATATTGTATTGTTGAACTTAAAGCAATGAAAATACTGTTGTTATCCAGCTCCTTTAATACTGTTTTATAGTATGTGTACCAATAAATCCAGGTGTAAAATGGGACATTACCATGTGGCTCATTTGTGTTTTTGAACGTGATTGTGTTTGTCTGTTTATGAAGAGGGGGTGTCTGCATAAAGTTAATGGCCCTGCATGATATCTGTTTTGTTTTGGGTTTTTTTATGATCTTTTTGACTCATTAAATCTTAATGGCAACAATAGACATTGTTCATCCTCTTAGTGAGTTCGTGCTGTGATCTGCTGATTTATTGAACATGTTGTAAATATTGTGGCAGCTCTGCACTTATTTCCCAAACAATGACGCTGCAGTCTCCTCACAGAATGAATTCATATCCCAGATCCAGCCTCGAACACAGGCGGCTCCGCCACTGAAGCTCTTAATTATTACAAGTGAAGTGTTTCCACTAGAAAGATGAACAAAGCGGAGTAATTATGTTTGTGTTGCCCGGCAACTCCGTCGCTATCCCTTAACTATACAGTATAACAGGGTTGATGTATTTGTTTTGTCAGTTTGCGTCAGTGGTAAAGGCTTCCACACAGAAAAGTGACATTTCCCCAATAATTTGACCAAATTCTGGATCATGCTTAAGGCTCAGGGGAAATCCGATGGACGAACGGGCACTAAGATCCTCCTGGAGGCGATGTCCAAGGATAAAGTCCACCTCGCCAGGTTCGTTCTGGACGCGCTGGATGGGGAGAT
Source organism: Naso thynnoides (assembly GCA_029783665.1). NCBI lineage: Eukaryota > Metazoa > Chordata > Actinopteri > Acanthuriformes > Acanthuridae > Naso > Naso thynnoides. The sequence continues at coordinate 7,602,188 of JAQLOL010000010.1, forward strand.
CGTGGACTCCAAAACAGAAGGCGCACTGACCCCCCTCATCTATTCTATCCTGCTGCCGGACAGTCACATTCGGTGTAAGTTTGTAGAGCTGCTGCTGCAGAGAGGGGCCAGTGCCAACGGTCAGGACGATAACGGGCGCACGGCGCTCAGTCACGCCTGTGAGAAAGGCGACCTGGATGCTGTGAAGATCCTGGTCCGAAACAGCGCAGACCCGGAGATTGCGGACGCCTGGGGCAACACTGCGCTAATGTACGCTGCAGTGGCGGGTCACTCGCCTGTGGTTGAGTTTTTGGTTAGAGCTTTCAAGAGGCTGGGTCTTCAGATAGACAGGCAGAATAAAGTTGGCAACTCTGCGGTTGAAGTGGCAAAGTTTCTCGGCCACACAGAGTGCATCTTTGCGCTCGCTAACAACTCCAAGAAAAGCCGTGACGCTGAGGGGGGCGCGCACGGACACGCGCAGGAGTGTGTTGATGTAAACGAAAAGTTTGAGAGGAAAGTTGGGCATTTAGTGAGCAAACTCGAGATTCTCGAAACATGTAATCACGATTTCCAGTTGGCCGAAAAACGCACTAGACATTCAAGGCTTCGGGTGAAGCCCAGTCGGTTGCCATCCATGGACTCTATAGAAGAGTTCGAAAAAGAGACTGACGGCGTCTCCTCGCCTCCGCAGGAGCTGCTCTTGTCCAGAGTCTTGACGCCTAAACCCCCTCCACGGACCTCCACCCATTCTCACGACTATAAGCATCCTAAAACAGGAGATGATCAGCTGCCTCCTTTAACGCAAAGCTGTGAGGCTCAAAAATCAATTTTCTTCTCAACTCGACCCGACAGAAACACCTCCAAACCCTGCGCGCCCTCTGCCCTCGGCATCCTACTGACTCCCATGCTTACCAACCGAGAGGATGAACCAAAGACAGATAAATCTAAACTTTTAGACCTCGGTGTGAGCAGATTTCACAAAAGCTGCTATCAGAAAAGATGCAGTTTGCCAACCAGCACCCTCAGCCCTACACCTCCGGAGCGCACTGAAGTGCCTTTGCGTAAATCCAGAACCGTGAGGAGACGCGAGGCGTCTCCCTGCCAGGCTGAACCTCTCCAGTGTACCGCACCTTCCGTCACTTCATCCAAGACTTTTTTAGTGCTGAGCAACAAACTTCCGGGCCGATTTACCTCTCCGCGGTTGAAAGGGCGCATGAAAGAACTGGAGGAGGATCCGGCGCTGACTTCAGGGAGGATGCCGCGATCAGAAACTTTTCCTCCGGACATTAAACACACCCAGGTGGGCAGTAAAGCCAGCATCGACAGCATCAGCTCCGTAAAGTGCGAGTTTGACTTTCACATCAGAATGCCAAACTCTTAGACACCATGGTGCGTCATGCGTAAAATGTGCCAAATCCGACACTGCTTAACACTTCACTACTCTCTACATTCACGTACAGCAATGTTTGTTTTTGACCCTTACGTTCAAAACTTAAATGCCATTCGTGCAAGTGATCAGGTGTGATGTTCTACAATTCATCTCCCCTGCAAGAAGTTTCTGCCATTTTACATCCGGACGTATAAAGCGAAGAGAGGGAGTAAAAACGAACCTGAGCACTTTCACCTACAGCCGAAAAGCAGCAGCAGCAGCAGTCCACTGTGCGTAAACCTTGTGCGTAAATGAAAGCACCTGCCGGATGGATTCTGCTGCTACAGAGTGCAACGCAACGTCTAACTTCTAGTTTAATGTGTTCTGTGGCTGTTGTGTTCAGTAGCATTTGCCACTCCTTTTGAAGTGGGTGGGGGCTATCAAAGGTGGACGGGGGAATAAATGTGCAATAAATTATAATGTACTTATTGCTCAGCACTTACTTGTGTTGTGCTACAGTCTTTCAACACATCGGTGGTCTTTCATCTGTGATTCCTGGTTTTAATTGTTGTTGACTGTGAATTAAATCTCTCCCTGAAATGAACATGGTGTCTTGTGGTGGATGAGTGTGGTGCTGTGGTCACTCTACATGCCATTTTGTTCTGATTGCGGGGTTTGGTTCACACGTGAGTGTCTGTGGTCAGAGAGAAATTCTAATTTCAGATCTGTTGGAAATTCAATGCACGTCAATGCTAAAGTTTACTCTGATCTTCAATGCCATTTATGTGCGGGTAATTAGTCCTATAATTAAGATTCTTTTAGCCAGACAGATTGCTTCTTGTTTCTAGTGTCACGTCTATTCGTTCTAACGTTTATACAACATTTTTCAATAAAGATTTCCTCAAATTTTCCAATAGCTACGCTTAAAATGTAAAGATAAAGTAAAGATGAGGGGATTTTTGCAGCACTGATTCCCACAAACTCTCAGCTGCAACCTTGCAGAAGTAGAGTTTGGGGTGGTGGGGGCTGGGGGTCGGCGTTTCCCTCCAGACATACATCATTTCTGCCCAACCTATAGCTGCTGCCACAGAGATGGAGACTACAGCACTGCGGGAATAACTGAGGCTGCAACTCCTTTGTTACAAAGAGACAAATACAGTTGGCGAGGGTTTTTCATTTCCAAAGGATCATTATTCCTGATGTCGGTAATGCGCAGAAGGAGCTCAGTCCTGCGGCTGTCGCTGGGTTAAAACCTGTCAGCAGCAGACAGAGAGGTCTGTTTGGACAGCCAGGACTCCTCGGATCTGTCGCTTCTGCGCCGGAAAACTGATCTAACGTCCAACCTGGAGACATTTTTTGCTGCAATCGCGATGATCTGAGCGTGACTTCTGGGCGCCGAGTGGAGGCATCCCTCCTCTCTCTCTCTCTTTTCCTCCCCTCTTCCTCTCCCGCCTCCCCTCTCTGTCTCTCTGTCTCTGTTTCCTTTCCGTGGGTTTAGCACAGGCTGCCCAGGCAGTTAGCCCCCTTTTCAGCGCCGGGGAAGCTCACAGCGATGGGACGACTCGGGTTCAGCACCATGGAGAGCGCCCGACTTCTGCTGCTCGGCGTGTTCGGTAAGAGTGTGTGTTCGTGCTGCTGTCGTGACTCCTCACTGCAAAGCGTGTGTGTGTGTGTGGTGTGCGTGCGCGTGTGTGCGCGGATGCGCGTGCGTTTTGGGCGCGTGCTTAGCTACGACGGTCTGTGTGTGTCTATGTGTCGTCTTACACCATCAGCTGTTGTTTCCTCCTGACATGAATGTGAAAGTCGTGAAAACTCGACCGGGCGTGCGGCTCGTCACTTTCAGACGTTCAGGTGCAGCCAGTTGCCGCGTGCTGTTGCTCCCCTGATACTGCAGATTTCTGTCCCCGGTGTTTCAGCCTGATTTTGACTTTGCTGTGAGGAAACAGAGGTGATACGTCGGTGATCTAAAGATGTGGGGAGCCTTCTGCGAAAGTCTGAGTCGCCCTTTATGCCGTTCTGTTTGTGCTGAATCTGCATGTTTTGGCATGTGTACGTGAGTGTGTGTACGTGAGTGTGTGTACGTGTGTGTGTGTGTGTGTGTGTGTGTGTGTGTGTGCGCCCCCATCTGTTACCCCGCTGCCTTTAATCCCCCCACCAATGTTCTGTCCTGTGGTCAGCTGTGTTCGCGCTGTCCGCGGCGCTGGCGGAGCAGGAGGGCGAGAACCTGTCCGGTCTGTCCACCAACCCAGACAAAGCCATCTTCGCGGTGCGGGAGAACGGCACGACATGCCTGATGGTGGAGTTCGCCGTCAAGTTCCTCGTGCCATATGACGTGCTCGCTCTCAACGGGATAGACGTAAGGAATCCCCCGTGCATTTTAACACATGTGGACGCTTTGGAAAAACAAAAGACCCAAGGGTGACATGAAAGGATGGCATGTGTGCGTTAAGGTGGTTTCAGGGATGGGAGATTTGTTTACATGCACATTATTCTGCTGCTACTCATTCAAAAATGACTGTTTGGACGGTATTAACAAGTTAATGATATTTTTAAAACATTATACTTGTTCTGGAAACTGCTTTTGTGTGCGTGTGTGTGTGTGTGTGTGTGTGTGTGTGTGCGTGTGTGTGTGTCTGTGTGTGGTCGTGCGTAAATGCTGACGTCGCACTAGAGCCATCACCTGATGAAGGAAAACAATGAAACCATTGTTCCATGTGAAACTTTTTTAAAAATCATTGTTTAAATTTGCTTTTGTTTATTTCTGCTTGTAAGAAAAATCAACTAATTTATATCAGTCTGACTGCTTTCTGGATAACCGGTTACTCCTCAAGTTCGTGCGTAAAAATTGGACACTGACGCTTAAAATTCCTGCCATACTGCAGTCCGTAATCTGCACCTAGCTAAGAACTTTTTTTTTACGTGCATGTTGTATCTGTTTGCAGCTGATCACCGAGCAGGCGTCGTTTATTCTGCCCCGTGGTGCAGAAATCGAGGGGAAATGTGGCAGCACGGAGTCAGAAATCCACATAACCTGGAAGAACAACGCCTACACCCTCCGCATCTTCTTCTCTAAGGTGGGCGAGAGAAAAAAAAAAGCCAGAGGAAAATCGGCAATCAAACGATAATGCATATCCTCAACTATCAAGTGCAGTAAAAGAATCCAAATAATGTCTTGGGAATATCGAGGAGCAAACAATTCGCCATAAATAAATCACTGACACTGAAGCTTTATTTTGCTGAGCAGTTTGAAATGTGGAGAAGTTTGCAATACCTATTAAATCTATACATTGATCACATGAATATCTGGACAATATTTCCTCTGAAAGAAATTGCTTAGGCTAATTAAAGGCCTGTTCGCCTTCCTAAGATTCTAGAGCAGGCAGGAGCCTAAAAAGTGCAGCTTTTTGCGGAGTTCAGAGCATCTCTCACCTCTCCCTGCGGCGGAAAAGCCCATTCTGACCCCTGAGTGTGTGTCTCTCTGTGTGTTGCAGGAGTTCCCTGACAAGAGCACTGAGGTGTGGAAGATTAGCAAGGTCCAGTTCGTCTACGACACCTCGGAGACATCGCATTTCATCAACGCATACAACCGTGAGTCTCCCGCACAGCCCGCGTACAGTAGATACTCAGCACATTTCCATCCCGCCCGCTTCGATCGCAACTTGCTCTCATTCATCTCACATCTGCATTCAGCTGGAATCACAGGGCTGACTCATGCGGGGATGCAGGGTTTTTGCCCTCTTGTATGAACATCTTGCAGATTTTAGACCGTGCCTGGTAAATCACAGCAGGGCATTGGCTTATCTCCACAAAACAAAACAGATGCATGGATCAGTTTAGTGTCGGACCACTGCCGATAAGGCCACCAGGTATAACTTTAATGAATCCAATTCGATCCATTATTTTAAAATTTATTTTGTTAACCCGTATTTATTTATTTATTCGTTGCAGGACTTGTTTCCTGTATTTGCTATTGGCCACAGATCCACTCATGAAAATAATATCTCGAAAATCTTTAAAAAATTGGGGATTTACATGAACCTCGTTTTCTTAAAAAGGCCTACGCCAATCACACACACACGCACATCGTAAACTCAATGACGTCACAGTGCTTTCATGCGTGCCTCATGTTCTTTTCCTCCAGCTGGGAAGCACACAGCCAGCACCCACCACCTGTCGGCCTTGGTGACCCCCGCCGGGCGCTCCTACGTGTGCCAAGCGCAGCAGACTCTCACGCTCATCTCAAGCGACCACCAGAAGGGCGTCACCGTGTCCATGTATGACATCCAGATCCAGCCCTTCGACATCTCCTCTGACTTCATGTTCAGCGAACGTAAGCGCAGAACACAGCACCTTTATGAGAAGCACGTTGGCCGCACACAGCCGCTGTTTCACCTCATGAAAAGCCAGATAAGCAACGTGATGAGAACTGCTGGGGGTGAATGTGTTCTAACTTTGCATTGACCACACACACACACACACACACACACACACACACACACACACACTTGTGAGGACACTCACTGACATAAGCCTAACTTCAACCTTAACTTATTCAAACCCTAAAATCAAGCCTTAACCCTCAAAAATCCTAGCAACATAGTGAGGACTGGCCAAAATGTCCCCACTCCGTAGTTAAAAACTCATGCTGGTCCTCACTGAGATGCAAGTACAACAGCACACACACATACAGAGGTCTGAACAGATATTCTTGTTAGAACTTTAGAACTTTAGAACATCGACTTCCGTTCATTTGTGCAGCCTAGTTGAGTTGGTCCCTGAACGCTGTACTGCAGCAGCCCACTGCTCCTAATGTGTGTAGATAAGGTTAGCTATAGGGAGGGTGAAACGCAGAGGATAGATTTCCCCAAGAGTCAAGTTACTTCTTCTTCTCCTTCTAAACTTCATTCTTACCCTAAAACCAAGTCTGAACCTTCAAAAAAAAACACAGCAACTTAGTGAGGACTGGCCACAATGTCCTCACTTTCCAAAAATGACCTCACTCCATTGGTTAGAAACTCATTCTGGTCCTCACTGAGATGCAAGTACAAGAAAACACACACACACACACACACAGAGGGGGGTTATTGCTGCAGTATGAGGAGTACATAGGGCTGCAGAGAGGCAAACGGGGTAATGAGAAAAAAAAAAGTGGGGATGCAAGAGACTAAAAGAGAGAGAGGGTGGGGGGGTGGGGGTGGGGGTCATTAGGACTTTATGAGTGCAGTTATATCTTTGCCCTGAATGCAGCTTTTATAGACATACTCATTGTACCTGGCCGTCCTCTGAAGCCAATCACCTTGGAGGAATCGTTCGCTCTGAGCTGCTGTAAACTAGGCTGTGCAATGCTTCACTGCCTCCCTCCTGTACGTTACCGCTGCTCACTGGGAGAAACACCTTCAACTTTAAAACACACACACACACACACACACACACACACACACACACACTGTGCAGCCAGTTGCAGCTTAGCTGTCCTAATTCCCCCTATAAACACCCATGAAACAATGTGTGTGCATGCTAACATACTTTACACTGATCACAAAGGAGTAAAAAACACTGTGTGGCTAACTGCCTGACTAAAATCTAGAAGGTAACCGTGCGACATTTGTGTTATTTAGTGAATAAAAAACCTCAGGAACAGTCGCTTCTGTGCAAACACACACACATACACAACTATGCACACTGCTCATAAGGTAAAGGACACCTCTATCAGCTGACTGATGCCTGACCAGACCTGTGAGGGTCAACATGGTGATGAAGATAACCACTGACACAAAACTATCAGATTATTCAATCAATGGCCTCTGCACTTAGTGTCAGAAACAAACTCTTTACATGTGTAAAACAAAAGGATTATTTATCAAATAATCTGCAGATATTCTCACGATCAATCAATCATCTAGGCAATTTTTTAAAGCAAAACATTTCCTACATTTACTGGTTCCAGCTTCAAAAATGTGAAAGTCTGCTTATTTCTTCGCCACAGTAGCAAGGTCAATATATACCTCTCAGAAAAGAAAAAAAAAGAAATTCATGGACTAAATTTAATTGGCAGGTAAGATTGTTGGTTGCAGCCTGACATAAAGTTTTGTAAAGTGGCATAATTTGATCATTTCATCACAATAAAATTCCACTAACTCTCTGGGACTCTTGACGGTCATGTTCGGTTCCCTCACCACGCTGTTTTCATTACTCTACTTCCTGCAGCCTACAAGTGCATCACCGACCAGCGGGAGCGCCTGGAGGAGACCCTCCCCCTCATTCTGGGCTTCATTCTGGCCCTCATAATCGTCATCACGCTCACCATCTACCACTTCCACCTGAAGCTGACAGCGAGCCAGCCCCAGCTCCCCAGAGATCGCTCCATGTACAAGAACATGTAGTCAGCAGCGGCGCGGCGGCTCCCCTCAGCTCTCTCCAAAGCTAACCTGACAAAAGACTTGTCTCCTCGATGTCCCAGGCCCAACACCACAGAGGAAAAGTGCCGTGCGATGCGATGGACTGAATCCCTGACAGAGAAATGTGTGCAGCCTGTTCTGCAGGCCCACAGGATAGTTAATGGGACAGTTTGGGGCCTAGCATGGATGTAGTTGGAGGGTAAATCCACCAAAACCTAATTTACCCAGCTGCTGAATTGAATCTTATTGCCATAAATTACTTGTTTGCATTTTACAGTGTTTAGAATAAAAAAAATAAAAACAAACCTTTATGCTTTAATGAAAACACGATGGAATTTTGTTCAGATTAAAAGTTATCATCTGAAAATCTTTTTTTTTTTCTTTAATAACATCACTGGGATCTTCCTCATCACTTTAGCCGTTTTTATCCAAGTCCTTGTTGCAAGAAATGTCAGAAAATGCCGGAGCTTCTGCTGTCATTAGTTTGTTGTCTTCTCCTGTTTCTCTCTATGAATCTGACGCTAAATTATTTTAATACCTGATGTTGAATCTGTATTTGCTAATCTTGTTCTTTTTGTTCAAGAATCCCTTTTATTTAGTTAATTTCTTGGATGCAGCATAGTGTTTCACAGTGGACAAGTCTTGTAGTGTTTGCAGTGCAGTGGCATTCAGAGTTGTGATGTTTTTGCTTTGACCTCGACAAATCTTTTCTCCACGCCAACATATGGAACATATCAAAAAAGCCAGAAAGAAATACATCAACTTCTGACAAAAATTCTGTGCTAAATAGTAAAGAATTTTTCAGAATGCCATATGAGAGTGTTTATGAATGTGCAGAGAGGTTATTACATTAAAAAAAATATGTGAATAATATTTTCAGAATCAAAGTCTATGCATAAAACTCTGCTGATGCAATTTTGTGCAGTACTCTTCTCCTCATTGAAATAAATAGCTGGAATCATCTCTAAACACCTGTCCAATTATTTCTGTGATCCATAACATCGCTGCCGTGCAGCCTCTTTAGTCTTTTAAATCTAACAAGAATATTTCCTGTGCATTATTAAATTAAAATCTAACAAGAGTGCTCAGTTCAAATGAAAGAGAGTGTGTGTAAAAAGGTGATTGATAGTCCTGTCAAAGGAGATGCTGCAGGGATGAGGTATTGATTTTGTCGTCCGGATCTGGACCTTTGAAGGAAACGGAATATGAACAAGTCTAATTGAAAATAAATAGAGCGTTTGTGTCAGCTATACCTATTTGTTTCAGCAGCGTGCGCGTCGTACATCATCCTCAGTCACAGGACGTCAAAGTCAAAGCCCTGAATCCAATTTGGCACTCAGACGGGTCACGTTGCCGTTGGGAATGATCTTGAAGAAAAATGAACTTTTCGAGTCAACTCATGACCTGAGGGGCCCATTCGAACTTTTCCGAACAACTTTTTGACAATAATTATCATTTTAAAATCAGATTAAGCACAGATTACATGAGTTTTTAAAAAAAGATCATATTTTGGTCGGTACTCTCAGGGCTTCAGTTACACAGCATCAGTTCATTTTCTCCTCTACATAAACTGAATGCAACATTAACCTCAGTGCTATTTACGCTGCAGAATCACACTATTTTTACAGGTTTGAGGAAAAAAATGTACTAATCAACTTAAGTAAAAGAAAATACAGTTTATTCATATATTTGTCACCAAACAGCTTTGCATAAATTCTAGTGTTACTGGTTGTATATCTCTCCATTCCCAGCCAACACTGAAACTCACTTTAAATTGAATTTTGTCGCAGTGTTTATTCATTTAAAGTGGTAAAGGTCTGCAACAAAAACGTGTTACAATGCTCCCTGTTATCACCTGCTGAACTGGATACACATCAGCTGAGTGACTCCTACCAGTGGTGGAATAAATACTTTTAATTCTATGTTTTATATAGGCCTAAGTTAAAGTGGCAATATGACTCTGAAAATACTCTGCAGCATAATGTACCCACAGCATCATCTATTTAACACTGTCTCTTTCAAACAGTTGCATTAGTATTTCATACATCACATCATTAAAAAATTGCTCCTGACACTTGAACATGTAGGCGACACTTTAATATTACAGCTTGTGGAGGTGGAGCATATTTTTTCATTTGTTGCCTTTTGTATTCTATAGTCTAGTTAAACCTGTAGCACAGTTTATCAGATTTTGTAAAGTGATCACATGTTTTGTTTGTAACATGTCAAACTGTTAAGTCAATCCATCTTTCAGACAGCATTAAATTAACGTTAGTGGAATTTTTAAAAAAAAGCACTTTATGTCCCAAAATTAGTACAACACTTGAGTTAATGTACTTAGTTACTTTCCTGCTACAGTCAATAATTCCGTCACATTTGTCACCAATAAAAATGGAGGACACTCGGTCAGAGAGCAGTAGTGGAGCCTAACAAATATGGTGTCGAAACCAGATCTGAAATGCTTAAATCTATATAATGAGAAATTAGAAATGCACCTCAAACGCCCACGCAACGACACAGTCACGTGACCGACGGTTGCCATGACAACACCTGACCAATGGCGGACACAGGATAACTGAAGGCAGAAGAGCAGGCTCTCTTACAGACTGTTTGCTTAAGCCAGAGACCGACCGACCTTTAAACAACAAACAAACAACATCCAAATGTCTCTGCTACGACACGACCGAGGAGTAAAACAGTAACCTAAACGCAAACATCATGTCTGCTTACAGAAGAAAAAAAATGGCAGCAAAATGAAGACAGTTACTCCCCTTGTTCTTTAAATCTTACCTTTAAATCCGTCCACCTCACCGAGTTTAGCGCTAACGTTAGCTGGCGGCTACAGAGATTGAGTGCAGCAAGGTCACAATTTCCGTCTTACATCAGGCAATACATACAGACAGCCTAAATAAAAAGATAGAAGAGTTGCTGCCAACTCACAATTACTTTAGAAAACTCACCTGTTGCTGAGCTTCACAATGTCCAAGAATGTAACGGCTGCTAGTCCAGTTTGTTTCCGGTGTGGCCCGAGTAAACGCCCTTAAGCATAATTAATTTTCCTCCTCTTTTGGAAACAGGTTTTAACTTTTTTTTTAAAAAAATATGCAACATAGGTTTCTCCGTGGGAAGGCTTTCCCATAACAGTCCTTTTAAACGTCGTACAAAAGTAGGTAAGTAAGCACTGAGGCCTGGCAGGAAACACAGGTGTAGCAGATGTTGTTAATCATGGTTCTGTGACACCTGTGAGCCGCCATAGAATAACACGGAGCTGACAAGACTGCATGGAGCCTGGAGTTTAGAAAAATAAATCCACCTATTTTGGTTGGTTATCTGCAGGGTTGACAAGGTTACTTTGGAAATGGAAAAGGTTACAAATATTACAAGTTACTCTATTTAAAATTTAATAAATAATGTAACTATCTCAATTACTTTATCAAAGTAATGTAACTTATTACATGTCATTCCCTTTTATAGTACTTTTCTAAATTTCTAACAAATGATTTCAACTGTGAAGACATCAAAACATGC
>JAQLOL010000010.1:7623850-7653141 GCA_029783665.1 Naso thynnoides
CCTCTTGGCCATAGCTTCATATTTAAAGAGCCATACCAGTGTTACTACATGTCACTGTCCTTGGTCAACATCAGCCACACAGATGATTTAAACTGCACCCATTTTTCCCAAAATAGCTTAATTTATTAGATATGTTTGGTTACATTTTGTCCATAATCAATAAACGTTGGATAAAGTTCCTGGAAATGTGTGACAGCCTTAGTTAAAAAGAATGTTTGTGTCAAAACCCTTCTTTACGTTAATATTTAAGCTTGGAATGCAGCATTTGTAAGGAGCTATTTTTCCAGGCGTAATAACTTTTGTCTCAAAGGCTCCTGGTTACTCTCTCTCCCTCACTGCACCAGCTTTGACCAAATAAATGCTGACATTTTCTTTAAAAAGGGAGGATTACCTATAGATGGTACGTGGTAATGTCATTTTTCCTCCTGAACACGCCCCCCAGTCGCAATAAGTGGCAAAACATCCTCCAACATAGTGGCATTTAGCAGAGGAAACTGCGAAAACAGTAGCTTAGCACCATCTAGTGGACTGAAAAACCAACTGATTTTTACTATTCTATTTCCTAAAAAGTTGAGTTTGTATTTTCAGCATTTTTTAAGAATTGATGTAATTTTTGTACACAACAGCTCATTCCCATTTTAGATGTGTTTCTTGTGTGTTTGACAGCACACAAATTGCACACTAACGCTGCCACCCACTGGGCGTATCTGCAGTGACTTCCGCCGACAGTGACATCACATGCATACCCTCTATACCTAGCAACTTCCGTGTCCTGTTGTGTTTCTATGCTGTGTTTCAACATGAATGGCTGTGACTGGAGTTAAAAATGTAGTCTGAGATCTACTAAAGTATAAACTTGGTCAACTTGGTTTTTAGTTGTTTCAGGGTGCTTAGACCTCATAATACCTGCTAGTCCCTTAAAATGCATTTTGATAGCTGTCTTGTAACTCTTGACACACTTTAGAATCTTCTACTGTATTTCCATATTTCAGAGAGGTTACCTAGTGTGGGTCACAATATCAGTGAGTGCCCCGCCTTCGAGAAACTCCATGACAACCCACAGCTCGTCTCCCACCATGTAACTGTTGTACATGTCTACCACGTTCTCATGATGGTAGTCTCTCATGATCACCACCTAAAACACACATACACAGAGCAGTACATGTCTTCTATTACTCATCTGTTTGTTAAATTTCTATGGACACGATATGTTTTAATTGGAATGTTATATGACACAGTGTGACACGCACCTCGGCCTATAAATGACGTATTCTAATGTGAAAAACAATGACGCGCTAATCTGAGTCAAAAATACATAATGTAACATAACTTGTAAATATACAAGTCACAGCAAGCACACAGGGCCGTTTAGAGTTGTTGGAAAGTTTATCTGATGACTTTAGATGGAGGCAGGCTAGCACTTCCCATTGACTGCCAGTATCTAAGCTAAGCTAATTAGCGATGGACGAGCTCTGCCTGTCTCTTCCTTGTTACTGCACATACAGTTGAAAGAATGGTATCTATTATTATCATCAATCGTTTAAGTCAACGATTTATTATTATCAATACACAAAATCACATTCATCATTTGATGTTGGAAATAATCTGCTATTTATTTCTGTATTTTTCAATTGATTTAACTTTGTTCTATTGAACGTGAACACGCTCTGGAGGCTTAACTACATAGGGGGAACATTCAGACATTAATAGGATTACACAGAGCAAATTAGTTCCCAGCTGAACACCCACATCTGTGTTCACTGAACACATGTGCTAACATGCATACATGAGTATATTCTTTCTCTAATTCTCCTACACACACACACACACACACATACACACACACACACTGACCTAAAATAGGATCAGTGCAATATCCAAGATTCGACAATTAACATATTTTGCAGCTAAATCTGCAATCATGAAGTTTCTACAAAAATCTAATTTTAATTTCAGTGCAAGTGCAAATGACAGAGCTAATTTTTCAGTAGGGCTAGTTAGCGAATGGTAAACAGAAACAGCTATAAATACATTTCATGCAAAGGGCCTCTTTTAGTTTGAGTACTACTTAATTTTTAGTATTAATGCATGCAAACTGAACTCATTTTTTAGTTGATAAGCAAGCTACTGTTTTGCTGTGTGATGGAGATTTATTTTTATCTATTTGGCACCGACTGAGCCTTGTTTAATGTTGTTATTTAAATTCATTCCACTCTGCTACTGCTTGTTCGAGTTATCAACAATCAGTGACAAATGTTCGGATCTCATGTGGAGAGAGGGCGTGACCTACAGCAGCACAATGTCAAGCGTCAAAATGACAAAATACTCACATGCAAATCCTACAAAATTACGACCACAGTAAATGTATTGTTTAATATAACAACACCCAGGGATGGTAGTCAGTGAAGGTGTGAGTATGTTTAAGGTAAGTGTACTGCAGTTACGGCCCTTCTCTGTCAGGCTTTCACACCTCATTAAAGAGCAGTTCTCTCCTCTGCTGTTTCCTGAGGTCCATCTTCTTCACAGCCACCTGCTTGCCGCTGTGTTTCTCGCTGGCGATGCACACGATGCCTGTGGAGCCCTCACCGATTTTGATAAAGCTATCCAGGTACTCCCGAGGGTCTCCTGCAGGCAAACACAAGTACAGCTCAATTCTGATGCAACGCCGGTAACACAAACAGAAACGTTTACGTTAAGTGGCACTCTTTGTCGTCCATTTCTCACCTGGGTTGACCACAAGCTGAAGTGCAGCTCTGAACTGCTCATGGGATACTCTGGAGGGCTGAGTGTCAGAGCTGGACCCCCAGGATGGAGGCGGGTAGGCCCCCGGGGGGATGTAAGGTGATGAAGGCTGTGAATAGGCCCCCTGTGTTTTAGAACACAGACAAACAGAGTGACAGAGAGGCTATATTTAAAAATTATAGGGACGAAAACAACAAAAAAATCAGTATTCCTCTTCTAATCTACGTGTGTATATCACAATCATTCATTGCCTCATGACAATCATGTGTGTCTAACATACCAGCTTTTCAGGCCTTTTTTTTTTTTTACTTTGCTACATTGTGATTTTCAGACAGTTACATCAGTTTTTTACATGGTTAAATTTACTTACGAAGCCTCATGATTTAATATTGAAACATTAATGTAATACCCTACATATAAGTTTGTCTAAATAACTGGAATAAGACAATATTTTAGATGTCTTTTTAAGCATCTTTCCGGTAAAATGGTCTCATGGCAGGCGACAACCACTTTTCTTATATGAAACCTGAACTGAAGCATCTTTTGTCTCTCATGTCATTGATTGCAAGAGTAACCACAGTTAACATACTGTACCTGAGGGGTGTAAGGTGGGCTTGGCTGGGAGGGGGGGTGGTGGTAGGGTGAAGGTTTGTAATGGTGAAAGACAGGAGGGTAGGGCAGGTGTATTGGCGGGTAGCCTGGCGGCTTGGTGAGGCTCTGTGGTTGCTTGAGAGGCCCTCGGGGGTAGGTATCAACACCCGTCACCTGGGGACTGCTGTCACGTAGCGGACGCTCGTAATCACCCTGGAGGAGAGAGCACAGGGACAGGGTTATTTAATTGTTAGATGCAATTTTTAAAGAAACAACACCGTGGCTTGTGCACGACCACAGTGTCTGTCCTCAATGAAATGACAGCTCTACTTCCAGGTGTGCTTGCAGGTACATAAGCCACCGACAGACCTAACAGAGGACACTTATTCCACGGGACAGGAGTCATATTTTATGATTACCACCCACCAATTCTCCTCCACCTACTTCATTCATCAACCAGGAGCCCAGTGAGCATCAGGATCTGGGGCACACCTCTTCCTTAAGATCTTAGAAACACCTGAGTCTCCTTTAAAATAACACAGGAGCATAAAAGCCTACACCCACACACACACACACACATGCACACAGTTGGACTGCAGTGTAGAGCTTCACTCAAAGAGACCTAATAAAAGCTCAGTAGTATGACTCAGCTAAACTGCCGGGCAAACACACATATACTCACATAACTTGAGGAGATTCTCAAACCAGAAATGACAACACTCGGATTTCTGATTTCGTAACGCAGTGCTGTAAAGTCAACATCTTTTTAAAATGTCGTGCAGTTTTTCTTTATAAATCTGAAAACTGTCCCACTGTGCCAAAATGACCACAGGTGGTAAATGTTGGTGGTCAATGACTGAGAAAAGTCATGGTAAAGTGATAAAAGCAGTTCTGCTGGTCACATTAAAACTAAAAGAGGGCTGAAGGCAGGAGCGAAAATCTGATTTCAGTTTTGGGGGGGACAAGGAGGGGAGCGTTCCTTATGCGGAGGGTGTTTTTACTAAACACGCACCCATATTCTTTTTGGATGTGTATTGCTGTGCTGTGGCACTTATGCTCAATCAGCCTCTCTGCTGTTCTCCCCCCTTTACTTCCCTTTACACCTTGTCTCACAGTGTTGACCCCCAGTGTTCTTCAGTCACTAGCATGACATAAGATGCACAACATGAACTGAACACTCGTTAGCTAATGTCAATTAAGGCAACGTTAGCTTTAGCTAACTAACATCATTTAGTAGTAAAGTAGGAAAACTGGCTCACACCAGCATTTATCTGCGTATTGAAAAGCTAGATAGCTAGCTTACATTAGCCTACAGTGTCCAAATCCTCCCTTTAATTTGAACCTTTTTGTCTTAAGTTAACTATAAAAGTAATCATTTACTTTACATTTAGATCACACTCTCCCACTCCACACAAAATCAGCACTGTTTGTCTCCACCAGAACCACAAGCACTTAACTCTTCTAAACCGCTCTGAGCCATGGGTGGGGGGGACTTAATCTTTTGGTCTTTTGTTTGCTTTAATACCTAGCACAAGTGCTTTCAGTGCAAATAATTTTGATATTTAAAATCATACCACATAATTAAGTCGTATTTTAAAACCATATTATTGAGGGGGGCTCTATCTGAAAGGGGGGCACATGTCCCCTGCGTCCCCCCTGGTTTTTACGCCCTTGACTAAAAGGGCAACAGCATGTCTGTCAAGAAAGTAGAAAGGAAGTATGTTAAGTTGTTTATCTAATTATAACTCAGTGTGAACCACACAGAGTACACAGCAAACTATTTAGTAAGTAGTGGATCGAGCTGTCTCTACGCTGCAGAGATTAAATTAAATTACCTTTGCCACACCCCCCAAAATGCTCTTTAACCAGCAGGATTTTTACCCTTATAAATTCTCAAGAGATGAGAGGATAATAAAAAACTCTGTTTTTTTTCTTTTCTTTTATTTGCTTCCTCCTCTGTTCCTATCACTCTTTCTCTTGATACACACACACAACACACACAGATAGACAAGGCAGGAGGAGGAGCCCTGATGTGTTGGGATGGTGTATAATTACATGGTGTGAACTCTTTTAATCAATCACTCTAAGGCAGGTGTAGGGGAGGGGGGAGGTGCTGCTGGGACAGCCCAGTCTTGCCAACCCCCCCCACCAAATCGTTGGCCGGCACCGCTGGCTGGCTGTCAGCCAAGGGTCTCCTGATCCATGTTGGTTAAACGCGCATTAATCTGAGTTTGGCAGGGTAATCAACAACCTAACTCAACTGTGAAATTGAATTCCGCGGTGGAACATCGTTCGGCCAGTTTTATGCTAAGGCTGCAGAAAGGGAAAGTGCCGCAACATCAATTTGTCACCGAGAGCTGCGGCACTGAGCTCGCGCTCGCCACAGAACACAGAGAAAGTGAGAGAAAGGAAGGAAGGGAGAAAAAGAGAGAGGGTGTGAGTGTGTGTGTGTATCTGTGCGCCTGTGTGTGGCCATTAAGTCTCCATGCTGTCTACTGTTACATCCCCACCGGCTCCCAACAACAGCAGGGAAAAAGAAGGATTTACTTCAGTGGTGTGAGTGGGCTGACTGAGGCAAAGAGAAGAAAAGGTAGAGAACGAGAGAGGAGAGAGAGAAGGTGGGTTTGTTACAAGGTCTGTGAGCTGAGAAGAATAGTGAGTCTTAAGCTGCCAGATGACTCCTTGTTTTTTTTCCCAAACATCACAAAGCAAATTACGATGCATTGATTCCTCAGCCAGCAACTCACTTTGGTCTATATTTAATTTGATTTGACAATACAATACATTAAAAGACTCAAATACTGACAATAAACCAAATATAGTCTAATATCTTGTTGCAGTTTTACCTTTTGGATTCATATACAAGCTCTGTTCAGTCTTAATATCTCAACACTTACTGTACCTTTTCATGAAGGGTGTGTCCTTAAGCACAATGACTCAGAAAGAGGTATAATAAACAAAATGTACGAAAAGTGACCTCCTGCATCACTTTCAATCCTGCTACTCTTGCATTCTCTGTGGCAGTGTTTTTTTTTTTCTCTGAGTGGCTATTTACTGAAGCATGCAGGTTGAATGGTTTTTCATCAAGGCACCCTGGGATCTACATCAGCAAACGCAGTTTTCCTCTCAGCTACTGAACTTACCGTGTGAATGGTGCAGAGCAGTACATAACCTATACAATGCACCTAATGGGGCACTGAAAGCTTTGGAAAATAACATGAGGAATATATAAAGTAAAGATATGAGAAACATCTTACAGAATGACCCTTCTTTCTGTGTCACGGCAGAATATTTTGCCCCCTGCTACTATTTAAACCAGACCTGAGCACTGTATGATCTGCATGATGGTTCTGTGTGGCCGGGTAGGTTTAGGAAAAAACACATTATTTCACTTACGAAGCCAAGAAAAAAAATTTAGCGGAACAAACAGCTAAAATTAGCTTTTACTTTAAAACAATCGTGTCTTGTGTGCGTGCCTCGCTTCTTCCTGTCACTGCTGACATTGATGTGAGTGATGTTTGAACTCATAGTGAGCGTGAGCTTTAATTAATCAGCGTGCAGAGACAGCGGCTGCTGAGGAGGGGCAGCTCTGTTTATGGCAGCGCCTGCCTCCTTCAGGACAGAGTAGATTAACAGCCGACACCATCTATCTTGCAGGAAGATCAGAACAATTGAATAAATTGGGGATGGACAGATAATGTGAAAGATTTTTTTTTTCCCTGCAGGTATGATGTTGGGATATATCTGTGTGATTTTTCTCTGAAATTTTTCATTAGGGGTGTGTGGAGTGCTGTGTGGAAACATCGTTCCTGGATAGCCACAAGCCGTTTGATAGCTTATGCAACATGTTCTGCTGTTTAGTGTAAAAACTGCCACCCTGGCACTCCACTGGATATGTGTGCATTACTGAATCCCTCCATTGCGTGTTTGCTCCGTCCTCCGCAGCCCATCAACACCCATTGGCTGTGTTTTAAGAGTACAGCACATCCAGACAGTTGAAGTCATGAGACTACGAGATTTCGCGGTAATTACAGAATACCGTGGGAGTTTGGCCTCTGAAAACATCTGATCTGTCGACTTCAGGCCTGGCTCTGCACATAATGATAGTTTATTTATAAAGTTTAGTGAGATATGATCTGGAGTCAACACAGAGTGTTTTATTCTGAAATTAGCCATTAGTTTTAATGTTTTATATGTGTCTGATTTCCTGTCCCGCTCGATCTGCTCTGTGCTGAACTGCTGCGTTCTGCTCCGTCTTCTGGCAAAAATAGAAGCTTTGCGTATCTGTTGCAGAGGGCTCCAGTTGACCAGAGCTGTGACGAAGTAGACATGCAACGTAGCTGCAGTCAGTGGAAGCACATACATTGACTAGAATGGAAATGTTTCAGCTCTGGAGCGGAGATGCAACTAGTTTTGTAGTTAAGACCACACTAACTGAGACCAAGATTTGACCGACACCAGAATGTGCCAAGACCGAGGCGAGACCAATACTGAAGCAGGGCGAGAGCGAGTCAAGACCAAGACCTTAAAAAATTTTCCTCTGATTGCAACGTGACGTTAGAAGTCTAATGTTTGCTCGGCCGTCTCAGTAAGCACTGCCTTGCCGAAGCTGCACTTTGCCACGTTTTTTTCCCTTGTACGCTGTTTTGCTCATGAATTCTCTGTGATTAAGGTAGGCAAACTTAGGTGAATCAAAGAATCAAACCACAAATGACTTACATTATTGGCTACATTTGAGGAAGAAAGTTTTTCATTCAATCACAGTCATTATGTTAACAAGTAAAGCTGTTGCAGTCTTGACTGGTCTTGATAAAAAATCCAGAGACCCCTATGTCCGAGTCAAAATGCGACCTTCAAAAAGTGGTTTTGAGACTGGTCTTGAGTACTACAACACTAGACACACCCCAAATGCATCTGGTGAAATTTAGGGGTCAGAACCTCTGTCACAGTTGTTTTTACAGATTAATAGATGTAATAATGTTTCATTAGATATTAATGTTCATTTAATGTAAACTTTTTGTGTTAGGTGTGGTTACCTTGGTTAATGTCTGTGAGTTAGCGAGACTCTCCGAGAGGCGAGGATAGGTGTAAGAGCTGTATGGGTGAGCTTGTGGAGGGCTCTTGAAGAGCCCGCTGGCAGCATAGGGAACGTTTGGCTCCTGCAACCCAGAGCCTGAGCGAGATCGCTGCCTTATAGCCGGCGTGGGGCTGGTCTGCGTCACATAGGAACTCTTGGGTCTCTTTTCGTATTCGTCCCGCAGGCCGCCGTAGCTCCACTCACTGTCTGGGTAGTTGATCTGTTCACTGTGTAGCGAAGCACGAGATGGCGTGCCAACTGAAGTGTCCCTGTAGTCCTGACTGGACGAGCCACCCACAGAGGCACGATAGTAGCCGCTGGAGCCCACCCCACTACCCACTGTGGAGGCCACCTCATCTGCTGAGCGCCCTTTGCTCTCCAGGTAGGTGTGGTAGTCTGGGGGAAGTTTGCCATAGTCCGACTTTTGGGGCATGGCGTCTGGGTAGAAGGGGCTGCGTATGGGGTGTGAGTGACCATTTTGCTTGGTGAACCGATAGTGCCTCCCAACTGCCCAGTCCCCATCTATAGAGAAGCCTGGCCTGCTGGGATCAAGAGAGAAGTCCCTGCCAGAGGTGTCTAGGTCACAGGAGTAGCGGGAGTAGTAATGACTGAATCCATTCTCCTCTGGGGTGTTGGGATGAGCACTGCTGGAGGGTTTGGAGCTGCTCCCAGCTTGGTGGGGGCCTGGTGGGCTCTCTTTGCGTAGGGAGTTGGAGCGTGTTACTGAGATGTTGTCGAACTCCTCCAGTAGGCCGTTGATGGATGCATCTTTGGGTGGCCGGTTCCCTCGAACAATCGTCTACAAGAAGAATAAACACATTTACACTTAATATACAAGAGAGTTGGCTGCCTGAGACTTTGATGGAGATTGCCCTGATACTGAGCATCGCAGTACATTCGATTCCAGTTAGATCATTCCTGACTGAAAATGGAATGAGATGAATTGAAATTCCTGTTAAAATCCACTTGAGTTAACTAAAAACGTAAATTTTCACGTGGTAATTTCAATTCATGTGTATCAGGGCTTTGTGACAAGTATGAAATTAATCATCACTTGCAATAAATGAATGTTGGTTGCTTGTCATCTCACAGAACGGCAGGCTTTCGTCTACACAACCGCTAGTTGTGAGTTTGGATGCAGCTTGAAAATGCATGGAGACACATGGCGGGATACCTCAGATGCTTAAAGGAAACCACCAGTGGATTGAAGGAGCTAATTCCTGCCCCACTTCCCTCGACACAGATTAGCTTCATTTTCAGCGGGCTGATCAGGATACATTAATAGTCGTGACGTTTGGTTTAGCGCTCGTGCGGCGCATGAGCACGCCAGCATGCACTTGCACACACAAATGGAGAGAGAGACCGGGGAGGAGAGAGAGGGAGAAAGACTGAACACACATGCTCACATCTGCTTCAAAGCAAAAGGCAGCTTAAACATCAGGGGTGCTGCTTATCCCCTCCTACCTTGTGTTAAGCCCTTTACACGGATGTGTCGTGAGTCACGGGGAACTGGTGCAACAGCAGTGCTCACTGAACTACACCGTGCATGATGTGTGTGCACATATATGCAGCTTTTGTTGTAGGTAGTGTGGGGATTGCCACCTCCATACAGTAAAAATCATGAGCATGATTGCAAAGGCCAGACTGACAGCTTGTATCTACCTGTCTCTCTCCAGGAGATGCTGCATTAGAACAGTGAAAACATGTTGCGTGACTGCTGAGTGCTCAGAGGAGGCCGAGCTGAAAGGATTATTATTTGAATTTTAAATTCTTATATAATCTATATAAGAGCTTTTTGCGATGATCAAACAGAACAGCTAAATTTTATTTTTGTACATCTGACTGTTTCACTGGTGCTTGAGCGTCGAATCCATCCAGTCAAAATCTTTTCATTGGTATATTTTGCACAATCCACAATCTCTGCCTGCTGTTTTGCAAAAAGTGTGCTTCTATGTCACTAATTTAAATTTTTTTTCTTGCTTTTATCTGGATTAACATGCTCGATGTGCTTCAGCAAAGTCTCCATCATAGGCTACTTTAGGTGTTTGGAGTGCTTGCGCCCTGTCGTTTTTTTAGTACCAGTCAGTTCTTGGCTTTTACAAAAATGACCCACCCACTCATCAATGCTAACTCGTGTAGCTTTCACAAGCCTGCAAAAATCCATCTGAAATATTGGAAATGATATTTCCTAGAATATCGTAACATAAATGGGTTTGTTAATCAAGCATATCTGTTCCAAAGAGTTTGAATGAAAAGTGATTTAAGATGAATGAATAAGGCAAAGAAGTTAGCAACAGGTTGGGCTGTAACTAGCCTGTTAACATGCTAATGTGAGCAGATATTTGGCGATATGGCCTTAAAATAAAATCCAATATTTTTTTCATTCTACATTTGATTTCCGATTTTGATCTCTCTCTCTCTCTCTTTCTCTTTTTAATTTTTTTAAAAGCAAAAAACTTGAATCTCCCTGGGACTAAGGTGTAAACTTAGCTTTAACCAAACTAAACCTTTTTTTAATAAAAGTTTGATCAAACAAAGATTAATTCCCCAATTAGGGATTTATTAAGTGCCAGCCTAACTTTCACCATATTTCACTTATAAAAAATTAGAGCCAAGAGCTGAAAGAAAGCCAAAGGCTACTGTATTTACTCTACTGAAAGGTAAGATTGATTTTCATGATTTAAAATTTTTAACATTGTTCCAACAAATTAATTCGAATTATGATCTGAAATCAATTTATTGTACAACTCCAGTTTGACATAATAATAATACTTTTTTTTTTTTATGTTCACTTAAAGGATAAAAATGTTTATTCTGAACGGGGCTCACAATTATAAACCTATTGCACTGTTCGCACGCATAGCTGTTCGTCTTTTACACCTCTGAAGGTGTTTGCTGAGCCGTACTCTACAAACCCAACAGTCACATCAGCAAATTCTTTGCCACCCTTTGACAGCGCTCCTGCCTCGCTGCATGTCATTTAACTGTCATACCTGTCTCGGCTGTAGTTTGTCCATGTCACATGTGCTGAGGCAGACTCTAAGAAAAGCTGGGATAATCATCAACCATCAGCAATATGCTGACACAGCGATGAATCTAACTCGTTCACTAAGCTGCCTGCAAACTGTCACTGCAGACACACTTATTTCTTTTCATCTCTTTCATCTATGAGATGCACTATGGCTCAACCAAGCTACAAAAGTAATAAAAGTAGTATTATCACTTTGTATTAAGACAGTTTTTTTTTCCCTTTTCACACATCCATGAAGGACTTCAGTTCCATCCCAAAGTACAAACCTGGCAGATGCATTCTAAGGGCTTTTGAGTTAAATCAAATCTGCCTTGCCTCTTAATTGTTCAGCAATGTTTTACTTTTTTTCAGCCATGCTAGCTACGTACGTGGCTCTAGGTACAATGTGATGATACCAGTCTGTTGGTCCACCGCTTAAACGTCCGGTAAAAGGATTTAGTTGCATCTCGGGGGTGACTTGCACATACTTTGGCTCACCCTCCCCTTCCAAGCATGCAGGAGAACCTACAGCGGTTGTGAGAAACACAGGCTCTCTAGAACTACTGTTTGGTGTGTACTTTCTGGGCTACTGTAGAAACACGGAGGTGCAGCATTGTGGACTCTGTAGAGAAGAACCCACTCCCTCTGTACATGTAGATATCCTATGGTATCATATAATATTGTATTGCATCGTATTGTATCATATCATATCGTATAAATATCGTAGCGTATTGTATCCTATATAAAGGGCCAATTCAGAGGTAATGAAGCACAGGGATTCTTATTTCCAGGTAATTATACAATAATAAAAAAGTGCTTATTGACATTATATTTCATATCTCCTACATTCTACAAATTAATCCCACTAAATCCTCCACACTGGACCAGGAGTGTTAAACTTGTTTGAATTCCTGAACTGTACCTACAAGTTCTCATCCTTTTTCCTTGCTTTTTCACAAACTAAAGCCAATTCACAAGCCCTTTCTATTTCTAATACTGGTTCTTTCACACATCATCTCTCCCTCCTATTCTGTTTTTTCGGTACACCTCCCTTCTCCCTCATAAACACTCCAGTTGTTCTTCTCTGTTTGAAAGCTATAGGCTGTTTGGTGCCGTGACCTGGAACCCAAGGTGGAATGGCCTATAAAAGCAGTGAGTAAAGTCTTGCTGAGAGGCAAAGGCTGCAGGAGGGATGATCTTTTAAACAGGTCTGTGAGTGGAAATCTATCATGCTTTCGACAGATGTTGCAGTACACAGAGCAGGCCTGGGCTGACATAAAAAATTATAACTCAAACAAAAAAAAAAAATCACAGCAGTCTGCTCTTCATGGTGTTAAGCTGCATTCCCCCCCCTAAAAATAATGCTCATGCAACATTACTGTTGTCGGCCAATGCAAAAAAACCTGCTGGTGTTGTCAAGAGGATTACTCTCATCCTCTCGATTTGTGAATGTTGTGCTTTGTGTGAAATCAAAAGGGCCAAGTCTCGTTATGTTACGCCACGCGGATGTTGGTGATTCGGAGCTAATTCAATTGGCATACAACAGTGAGGAGTGTCAATTATCTAATAAAACATCATCATCCCCATTTGGTTCATAATCAATACGACTGTGTCCGGGAGCGTGACAGGCACATGTATGGAGAGAGCTGAAGGAAACACAGCGGCGAATAAAACCGAGGAGGTGATGACAGTGCAGAGGGGAGAGGGAGACAAGGTTAATTGTGTGCCAAATCACTGTCAAACGGTCCAAATCAAGCCTGAAAATCTTTCCATTAATTTGAATTAGGGGGCTTATACTGGCTTCCGTACCCTCCTCCCCCTTCTACCCCCTGTCCTTACAGCTCTGCGAGCTCTGCGCACGGGTCGTGTTCAGCGGCGGCTGTGACAGCAGCCATATTTCACCGGCGTGCAGCGTTGGCCTGTCCTTCAGTGATAAGCTGTAATAGATCTACTCTCTCTACTTACTACGGCCTGTTCAAGGTAAGCACAGAAGAGAGGAGAGGAAGGGAGAGGAGGGGAGAGGAGGGGAGAGGAGGGGAGAGGTGTCAGACGTGAGTGTGTGTGGGAGAAGCGGCGAGAAACAAACAAGTCGGGTTGATGCAAAACTAGCAAAAAAGCAGAAGAAGAAACTCTGAGGAGCAGCTGTGAAGGGAGAGAAAGAGGAATCATGGACGGAAAAGGATGGAGAAGGGGAGATGAGGGAATGGAGGGAGGAAGTGTCGTCGAGAGGGAGCCATGAAAAATGAGGCTCATTGGGAGATAAGGGGGGATTAACCTTGCTGGTAATGAAGGGAGGTAGTGATGGGAGGATGGAGGGAGGAAGAGAAGGAGAGATAATTAATGAGCTTGCCCTTCCTGTGACTCCTTGCTAGAACCCCGGTTTGGAGGCTGCGCTTCACTGGCCAGCAGGGTCCCAGGACTACTGAGGGGCCAGAGGAGGAGGAGGAGGAGGAGGAGGAGGGGCTCTGCTGCATGGCTCCTCTGCATTGTTGTTCCATTTGAGTTAGATATTGTAACTAATCTTCAGTCAACTACTTTACCCTTTATAGCAGGAACACTGGAGGGTGTTGGCCACATGAAAGCAAAATAAGAACCTGCACAAAATAAATCTTAAGAAAAAAGATTAAGGCGCGACTGATACGGGATTATTGGGGGCCGATGTCAATACAACTGTAAGAAAATTCCAATATCCGATATAAATCAGATGATATTGTACATATACAATATTGGCTGAATGTCATTATCAGATACGTGTGACAAAGACATGAGAGAGGCGGGATATCTTACATCTTAACGAACTTTATTCACTTCACTTTAAACACTTTTTTAGTTATGAAACAATGAGCTGCAAAGGAAGTAATTACACCATTTTAAATCACTAGTCTAAGCATTTTTTCCAGCCTTAAAAAAAGTTTAAATATCAGCGCATATTGTTGAACCATATGCCGATACCAATATATCTGCAACGGTCCAATATCGGCCGATAATATCAGCCACCAATATGTCGGCCGAGCCTCAAAAAAGATTCAGTGTGTTGCACGTTCGTGTTCACATTAAAAGTGACAGAAATATCCGTTAGGACCGAACAAGACAGCTTGAGTTCAAACCCTGACTTCTTTGTCACCTCCATATATTTGGCCAACAGTGTAAAGAAGACGAAATTGTCATACTGTCGTTATCGTTGACAAAAATTCAAATGTATGCAGACTGTAAAAATAGTACTAGTACCAGTAGCACTTGATATTCATGTCACCATGATGCAATCAGTATTTAACTATAAACATTTCCCTTTGCGATGTAAGCTATTTATTATAAAAAAAGACTGTCAACATTGGGCTGGGAGCAATTAACAAATATTTTCATCACTGAGTATTTTGCTGATTTTTTAAAATTTTATTATGAAGTAATCAATTAAAGGTTTAGTCTACAAAATATCAGAATATAATCACAATTAACCAGAGCCCAAGTTAAGGCCTTCAGAAGAGTCCTTCATGTATTTATTTAAATTTTACCAGGAAACATCTCATTTTAATTAAACATCTGTCAAGGAAGTCCTTGCCAAGAGAAGGGCAACGGTGTTGCACTTTGTTGTTCACATATTCTGTCTAATAAACTTATTTTTGATTTAACTAATAAATTATCAAAATAATAGTTGAAGAATTTCTGCTTGTATATACATTAATACATTAATACATTAATCAACCGTTTCAGGTCTGAGTGCTTATTTCCAAAAATGTTTGGCGTGTGGAAATTTCTCTTTTCTGTCACAGTATTCGCTAAATTGCACCAGCATTCTCTAAATATAGGATGGGAACCACTCTTGTACACACACACACACACACACACACACACACACACACATACACACACACATAAAATATAAGCTATACACTACATAGCCTGACAGATTTGAACAGATACACACGTACAACAACGGAGGCAGATGTGTAACTCCTCCCATTTGTGAGTCTTGAGTCACACATGAAAGCTCATCACCTGCCACACCCCCGTTCTCTCTTCCTGCCACACACACACACACACGCGCACACACACACACACACAAGCACTGCAGAACATCGCCCACACAACACACCCACTCTCAACTCTCAGTCCTGCCAGAACACACGACGCAGAAATGGTGTTTTTGGATCGGCACATGGTTGTTTGCACGCTGTAATACACTATTGTACATGTCATAGCACAACAGATATATTCCTTTTCCTGCATCAACATGCCACTGTTCTCCCTCCCTCTGTCCCTCCCTCTGTCCCTCTCTCCGTCCCTCTCTCCCTCATTTTGTATTGGATCCCAGGCACATCTACTCTGTGAATCTCTCTGTCACGACTCACACTGCAGAGAACAAGTACGCGTGGGTATTCACGCGCACGCACACACACGCGGTCAGTTCACACTTCTACTACTACTGCTGCCACTGCAGCTCCTGAAGTGCAGTATCCTCCTGCATCAGAGACCCATTTGTGAAGCGAGCCTTATTCGCAGCCGTTAGAGAAAGATAACATCGGAGAGCCCTTGAGACGGCAAACTGCTCACGAGTCCCCTTTGAATGCCTCTTTAGGGGCCGAACATGACCAACAGTGTCGATTAATGAATGATCAAAGACAGCAACTGTCTACCACAGCTGATGCATGCACAAAGATTATGGATATTTTTTGTATTAAGTGAAGCATTCATCATTCACAGAGCGATAAGATATAGATTTGTGTTGTCACTGCTCTGTATCAGCCTCCTCTTCGTATGTAGGTGACGGAGTACAAGACAGGAGCTTGTATGTGATATAAAAATTCACAGCTAATATGCAGATTTTTTTGAGATTTTACATTATTTAGAAAAGCAGCAAGATTAAGTGGGCCATTCTTATCCTCTAGCTCCCTCTGCTGGATTAAAGCAGTAAAAGCTTCAAACTGCTGAAACAAAAATGTTATAAATGCTCCCCATACACTGGCTCAGCTTATTAAGTAAAAAACTTCACGGTAGGTATACAGTACTAACCATATCTAATCAGGCTTTAGAAGGACATTACATGACGGAACTATGGTGGACATGTTAAATTAAGCTTTTTCATATTTTACATCTAAACACAAACAAATACCTACATGGGAGGGAGAAATTCACTGGAATTCACTGGAATAATAAAAGAAACAATACTGAAGGATGGTAATGTTTTTCTTCTTTCTGCCAACAATTCACACACACACACACACACACACACACAGAAGACTCACACCAACAAATTGGTCAATCTTTCAGTATGTTCTGAAGCCCACTGTTTCTACTGAAAACATAGATGTTTAAAAATGGTTCAGAAATGTACAGTTACATTTTTTTGTTTTTAAAAAATCATTTCAAATCATTATTTTTTTAAATTTTTTTATAAAATAATAAATATAAAAATAATTTATTTATTTTAGTTTTATAGTTTATTATTAAAAATAATAAATATAAGAATTCTGCATTTATTTCTTCAAATTTATTACAATTTTTTTTTTCTTAATTATTTGCCTAAAACAAGCTGGGACTGTTGGTCTGAGTGACTGTAGCCAAACACAGGCCACTATCAGATTTGCTGGGCACTATATTCCAGTGTGTATTAATACACGTTTGTTGTACTTGGCAGCAAAACAGTGTCTGTGAGATGTTCTCAAAATGAAGTGCAGTGCACATGTGTGTGATAATGTTGGTTCATGTCACCCACTACATGGTGTAGTTGTATGGCACAGAGGAATATCAGACTTTGGCTATACAGGTCTTACATGTTAGTGGGACCTGTTTATTGTTCGTGTCCATGGAATTTTTCCACATTTAGAAATATATTAATTATTGCCAGCGTCATCCTTTAAAACTGTAAGTTTGAGTTAAAAGAGTTGGACGTTAGTTGGTTTGTTTTGAAATAATCTCTCCAGCAAATTTAACTAAGTTTATTGCATAAATGTAATGTTGTCTAAAATGTTGTAGTGTTACCCAAATGTCAAAATGCGTCAGCGTTGAAGTTGAAAGTTTTCTTCCATGGCAGCAATGTTTTGTGTGTGACAACGTGGGAGAAGCAGGAAGTGTCCTGCGCTCTGCTGCTCTCTGCTGGGCAGACTCAGTATTTCATATAAGAGCCAGAGCATTTCATGGTCAATGAAATAACTGTGAATTAAAATGATGTGGACGTTAATTTCACTGATTAAGGAGCAAAGCACAGTGATTCTTCTGGTAATAAGATTCCCTGAGGCACATATCTTGGATCTCAGTTTTTAATTAGAACGACTTAATCTGACCTCAAAGCCCGGTCAAATGTGACCTCAGCTGCGCAGGCTGACATGTTGACCCACCTGTATTACTTAGCGGAGGATTTCATGGAGCAGTTTCGCCCACTTCTTGACACGTTATTAGCGGAACTAGAGGAGTTCTTTGCAGACATGAACGGGATTATGTGAGGTGCGGATTTTGGAGCAATGCCATGATTAATAGGCTGTGAGCTGCCCTGTTTCCTCAGGCCATCCTGCTGCATGTTAGTTACAGTAATAACCATCATTTTAACAAGCTGAGGAGAGACTATACACGAAGGGAAGGAATTTTGCTAAAGCCGATTACAATGTCTCACGGCAAATGTTTGTCTCTGCGCATGCATACATAAAAAAAATATGAAAAAGAGGAATATACAAGCTTTTGTTTCCAGCAAAGCATTTTTAAACAAGGAATATAAAAAGAGATAAAAAGGTTTCACTCTTATTAAATCATCCAGTTGTTCACAACCTGGGGGAGTTAAAACTACCTGGTGCATTAAGACCAAGAATGATCCAAAATTCAACCAAAGAGAAGCTTCACATAAACTAAGACGACAGTCCAGAGGTTCAACTCCACCCGCTTAGAAAACAAGGAAATAATTATGTCTACCAAAAAGCCAATAGCAGGCCTCCACACAGCAGGTGACATGTAAGGGACGCATCACATCCATCACAGCTTCGTGTTTATCTCGTAATGACAAAGACGACCCAGACTTCATTGTATCCTACAAAATATGTGCTACATTATACTGTTACATGCAAGAGCAAAGTGCTAGCAAGGTCAAAAAAAAAAAAAGTCTGGATGTACTCTTCTTAAAATATGCATTTTTAATTTCTATTTTAAAAATCCCCCTAAAAATAAAACATTACGTCAGAAGGTTGAATGGCTTCGAACACTTGCAACCTTCTCAAATTGTAGTTTCTACATTTT
This sequence comes from Naso thynnoides, assembly GCA_029783665.1. NCBI lineage: Eukaryota > Metazoa > Chordata > Actinopteri > Acanthuriformes > Acanthuridae > Naso > Naso thynnoides. The sequence goes on from JAQLOL010000010.1 coordinate 7,642,492, forward strand.
TATCATTCGTTATCTTTCAAACTCAGAAGAATTCTTGTTTTTTACAGTTTAATAGTAAGTAATGTGTAATTATTGTATATTTTAAGATTGTTATAGATATGGTTGTGGGTGAAGATAAGAAAGAATCACACAAAGGTGCAAAAATATAATTGTAGTTACACTAAATCCAACATTTCATGACATTTTTTTTTAAATCAACTTGAGTCCATGGCTGATACCTTTGCAAGTCACCCTGAACTGACCTAAGAGACCTTTGTGGACCTCTCTTAAATTATCTGACAGCTGAACCCAAAGGAATATACACACACCACTTATCCCTAAATATGACAATAAGAACAAAATTGTTCTCTGAGTAACTTTAAGCATATTTTCCTCGATCACAAGGCGAACCCCAAGAGGGCATGAGATGATTGTGAGAACAGGAAAAAAAAAAACAAAATGTGTTTATTTTACAAATGTCTCTCAAATTTCAGCTTTTCTCTAATTTTCAGCTCTTTTCTTTTGAAATACTGTTTTGGTGTCACTTCTTCAGGCCTCTATGAAACAGTCTACAGAAAATCAACGCACAATAAACCTGCTCCAAAGCGGCAAACTCAAGGACTGAAAAAAGTAAAGTTGGCACCCAAGTCCCAAAAGCAGTTCCTAGTGTTAGTCAGTCACCATAGAGTCTCAAATTAAAATGCCCAACTTTACACCAGAAATAAACCAGTTACAACCTGGTACAAAAACAAGTTTTTTGTCTCATCTGCTAATTTTCTCCATTCATGGTGATAGTATGGAGGGTGAATTTTAAATAACTCACTTATTTTAGTTTTATTAATTGTAGAAATTAGGCATAATGAAGCAGGGCCTGATGGATATAGGATTTTTGGGGCCAATGCAGACACTGATGTAACAGAGTACGAATACTCTGATATCCAACATATGGGCTGATATGCTACATATAATATTTAAAATGTGGTTATCAAATATGTGTGACAAAGATACATAACAGAGGCAGAATATCTAACAAACTCAATTCCAAACATCAGGGCACTGAACAGTAAACACTTCACTTATTGCTAATTAAATGATGGATAAAATTAAATGACGCCCTCTACTGGACAAACTATGAGATTACACCATTTCTAATTACTATTTCAAGCATTTTTTCCAGTTTTGAAAAATAGTTTTAAAAATATCAGCACTTATTTGAGAACATATACACCAATACTGATAAAAGGCCAATATTGGCGTTGGCATATACCAGCAAACCGATAAATCGGTTGTACCCCATAACTAAAGGCAATGCTGCTCTGACAGACACCAGCCTGTACTTGTCACACAGTCGCTGGTAGCAAAGGGATCCTCCAGCTCCACCTTCTCGTTCATATGAGGTCACTTTTGGATTTATAAAACTAAGCTGGCTGAGGCGTAAATATGCCAAACTCAAGGTCTTAAAATGTTAGTCCACATATTGATGGGTGACATCTGGGTGAGCTCTGTCCTCTGTTTATTGAACATTCTATGGGAGTCACAAGGATTGCATGCTTACTTTTTTATATTTAAACTTATTCACATATTTCTCCAGAGTAAAAAAAACCCTGCGACTCCGGTGTTGTTGCTGTTCAAATGAATTATCGTGTGCACACAAACACATAGCATCTGTAAGTGTTTTGTGAGCATGTGTGTCAATGTGTACCATACTGCTAAAGGCAAAGATAAGGTTTTGAGTATTTGTAGCTGTTTTCCTTCCCTGACCTGATCCCTCTGACCCCCACAGCTCCACAGCCAGCAGCTCAGACCAGAGTGACCCAGTCACCTTTGACCTCACCCGGGTAGAGCCTCAAGTCCAGGCTCCAGGACCCATGAGTCACACAGGGTGCAACACATGGGGGGAGGGATGATTTCCAGCAAAATAGATTAGTGGTGGAGGCATAATGAAATACAAACATACAGTCAGGCCAAATCCCAGACCTTAAGCATATTAGTGCAGTAAAGCCTGGATGCCCTTCTTTTTTTTTTTTTTTCCATCCCTCTGAGTACTTTCAGATTTAGGCCGATTCAGACACATGACAGGCAGAAATGCTCGGAAAATATAATAAGATCATAAGCAGGAAATAAACTGCATCGCGACATCTTTGCCAGGGTGATCAATTTTCTGATCTAAATGGTTTTTGGCTCGGTCTTCCTTGTCGAGGAGTTTCCACGACAGTCTGTCACTGTCAAGGAAACTTTCTGATCTAAAGGAGGTGAGAGCAGAGGAGACACAGAGGAAGAACGAGGGGAGATCAGTTTGATGTCCCTCAGTTATCTTCTTGTCAACTCAGAGGCAGATAAACAGACAGCTGCCCGCTATAGATTTATTATGCAGCAGTGCTCATTAATCTGAGCCCAATCAGCCAGCTACTGTATAGGACCCAAAATCATATTGCTGCCCCTGCCATCTTCGTCCAACAGTTTCTACTCCTTTGTCCCATATTTCAGCTGCGATCCTGTTCTCTTTCCTTCTCTAACTTTTAATCACACGGACACACACTCTCATTCTGTATCTTACATTTGCGATTGTCGATGCACACTCCAAAGAAAGACTGAAGGCATAATATACTTACAATGTGAATTAGTTTTTACAACTGTACAATATTATTGCCGTTTGTATTGTTATTAAACTGGAATTAGGATTCAGCTCAAAGCACTGCTATGCCTTAGTGCACAGAGCTGCCAGCGTTAGCTTTTCACTGTTATCACTGATTGATACTGAATGCAGTGAAGAGCATCAAAATCAGTGACTGGCTGTTAGCTAAGATTTAAAGCAACACTATGTAACTAAGCAACCCGTGGCTCAGAAAAATGAAACTAAACTATGCACGTTAATACGTCACACAAAACTGTAATTTTAGTAAAATTGGGTTATATTTTACAGAGAAAATGTCCACTGATTTTCCCTCTGATGCGCTAAGACTGCTCTGTCTGTCTGCAGCTTTTTAGCGGAGCTGTCCCCAACGACGACTCATTGCTGCAGCTGCAGCTTCAGTCTGCCGACATGTTGCTTTCAGGAACCTCCATGAATCATAGAGCTGAGGCAGTTCAGTCGAAGGACATCAGAGGGAAAACCAGAGGACATTTTCTCTGTAAAATATGACCCGATTTTACTAAAATTTGCTGCGACAAATTAACATGCATTGTTTAGTTTCGTTTTTCAAAGCCACGGGTCGCGGTCAGAGTTACATAGTGCAGCTTTGAAGCTCTGAAACTGGAGGTGATGTTTGGATTCAAGCTGGCTGTAGCATTAGACTCAGAAGGGAGAAGGGAGCAACTCCGCTGCCGCCTCCGCTCTCTGTTTTTGCTCCAGCTCACTTTTAATTAATTTGTTGTCGCTCTCTCTTTTAAGGCCAGTTTACACCAAAGATTTAGGACCAGAGGAAACGGGTGCAGGGAAAGTTGCAGCGGTGTCAACTGGTCTATCTCGGCACGACTTGAAACCGCCTGACGGTGTCGCCTGCAACTCAGCTTGTCAAGTCACCGGAGGCCAAACTTAGAACATAAAGCAGGTAACTTATTTCAACAGCCGGTCAGCTTGTAGTGACGTCACCTGTGACTAAGAAGCGCAGCACAGGGCAGCCAATAGGAACACATGCTCTCTGAAATGACCCACGATCGGTCGAAAAGTGTCAGTCACAGCCTTTGTTTTGCAGAAGTCTAGTGTTCTTTCAGAACACCTGAATTACAATATGCTGAAAGGTTATTTGGGATTTTTGCACAATGACAACAAAAATAAAACTGCCTACCGCAGCTTTAACCAATATATATGTTTACAAAACAATATAGATTGCAATCCAGTGGTGAAAATTATAATCCACAGTCATTCGCATTACAAAAAACAAGTTATATGGAGTAAAAATGTTCAACGAAAAGTTTATGTTTTATTCTACTTTTGACATTATGAAAACAATTTGTTGTAAGGACATTCTTATCCGAGCACATTATGAGTGTGTGAAATGATTTTGAGTTTTTTGGTCTGGTGCAGCGTATTAACATAGCCCTAATAAAAGCACAGATGAGGCTCTGTGATAATATGAAAAAATCCTCACTCTAATCTGCTGAGCGATCAAAAAGTGATTTTTATTCAGTAATCTTCGCTGTATAAAAAAAAGTACATGATTAAAAAGACACTGAACTGTGAGTTGTAGTTTTCCATCTGGCCACACGAGGCTACTGCAGGTCCACTCATTCATTTTTGAGAGCCACTAGCTTGTCCATAGCATTCCTGCTGATTTTCTAATGCTGTGCTTTAATTTAATAGGATGTGAATATCCACCACAGAATCATGAGGAAGCCAGAAGAAGCTCATTTATACTCAGTCCACAGGGCACAAAGTGGTAATGTGTTCAAAGAAGATCAGAATTTTGCAGTCACCCCAGTTTCTCACTGAGACATTGGAAAGCACTTCCTATCCATTACAGTGCTTGCAGCTTTTTAAGTGTGACACACCAGTCATCTCCAATCAGTTTTTCCTGCAACAATCCATCTCTATTTAAAATTCACAGCCTAAATGTCCTTCCAAAAAAGCCCACATTCAGACACTGAAGCGTGGTTGTTAGCCAGGACATTTTGAGCTGCCCTGGCAAAGTACGCCGCACGCTGCTGAAAGCCAAAATTCCCCCACCGACTGTGGCTCCGAAGCCTCCGCGAGAGATGATTTGCAGAGTGTGACTGTGAATGGCAGCCGCGAGAGAAGACAAGAAAAGGAGGAGGAGCGGAGCGGAGGAAGGAATGAGAGGGGTCTAAATCAATGCCATCCACTTCAGCTCGGTGCCAAGAAAGACAGATGCTCTCTCTGTCTGTTTGTGTGTGCATGAGGGTGCATGCCTGCGCAGGCTCGCATCAATCCGGAGCTGTTTTTGCTTTGAGTCTATTTCTGCTTTGACCAATTTAATCCTTGACCAATGTAAGTCGGGATGTAATACATACCAAGTGAAATTTAAATCAAACTTCAGATTAGGCGCACATTGTTTACTGCAGCGTCCAACTTTCTTTTCTCTCAGTCGAGAGGTTGTATGAATGCCCGAGTCATTGTACATGACAGAATAGAGCACAAAAGCAGTTTGGCAGATTTGGAGCAAATATTGAACTGTGCACCTGTGGGTATGATGGAGGAGGACATTTGTTGCAGAATCAGTATTGGAGACAACTTCTTTCAAAATGTCGATCCAAAAAAAAAGAAAAAGGCAAACTTTTGGGTTACAACGACTTGTGATGGGAGGACAAGTTAGAGATTCTGGACCTGCTCCACGTCTTAACACTCGTCTAGACCTCATTCATTCTCAGTCTGGACAGGCCACTGCCTTGGAGCTCACCCAATGTCGTTAATACGCACTGCAACAAATTGCCTCCTCAAATTAGCAACATCTCTGCGTACAGATGTCAGAACCATAATAGCCTGCTTCCCTTTTCAATAAAGACACAAGGTTTGCATTTCTGCCCCTGAGGCAAGGACTGGGTGACCCTGTTAAATCAGAAACACTATCTCTCGAAGCTCCGTTTCCATATGTACACATAGAGCAAACCCAGCAAAGCTACAAAAATAACTCTGCCACGCGGTGCTTTGAGCACAAACCTGCCTTCTCTCCGGACACATGAGAAAACAACCTGCTCCCTGTAAAGCTGTTATTCATGGCCTGTCAAGGTTTAGTGTCTATACAGGCAGCAAAATTAGAAACAGACTTTAAAGCAGCCAAATGTATGACCTTTTAAACACCTGATCTCTGAAATGTTTGCACGAAATAACAAAGGAAGCTACAATCTTACCTGCACTATCACTGCTTGGTCTACTATGTTTTCTTGCTAAGTGCTGCGAGTTGCTGGCAGAGAGCTAAGACCTGTTGCACAGACAAATTTGTATGACCAGCATACCAGCGTGAAGTCTTGGCTCAGCAGAAGCAGAAACACTCAGACACCCCACCTGTAACTGTTTATGAATCGTCTGCGCCTGGGGTTTAACCACCAATGACTCCTCAGTCTTCACCGCTCCCACCAGCTGCATCGGCTTCCTTGGCTCTCGCAGCCCCTCGGCCCTCCTGCTCGCCCCGGCCTTGATCTCTGCTGCTCCTCGGCCCCCTGCCATGACTAGTTACTCTGCCTTGCTGCAGCTATACCCAGTCCAGATCGGCTGGGGTCGGGGCCTCTGCACCCGCAGCAGCTACCCTCTGAGAAACCCAATGATTGAGTTTCCTCTTCTGTCACCTACCAAAGAGTTGGTGGGGGAAGGTGGGAGGCTGCTCTGCTGTCAGTGACATTTACAGTAGTGCTGTAGCAGTTAACACCCTGCATGTCATGCCCATTGTCACATGCCTTTTGCTCTCACTGTGCCAGTCCAATCCTTAGTCACACTGTCACAAACACTGCGACAGGCTAAATTCAGTCTGACCCACACTAACAAAAGTATAAGTATCAAAAAGTATAAATAAATCTATAACGCTGCAGTGTTCTTCAAACAAAACCAAAAATGAGCAAACCAATCAGAACACAAACAGATGCTGGCGACGGTTTATATTATTCTGGACGCAGTTTGTCGCATTATTTCCTCATCCAATGTGATGTAAGGACGAGATATTTTCACTGCAGCTATAATAGGTTTCACAGCGCCGAGATGTTCAGCTACCTAAAATATCAGCAAGCTCTCTCCACCTACACTACCTACCTACAGCAAATGTAACCCACAGCGAATGCAAGAAGTTTAGGCATGCCCTCTTGTCAGTAGTCATTTTGGGAAATGCAAGAAATCACAGACAGCAGCAGAGAAAGACAAGGCAGGCGGGAAGAAGGTGGGCGCCAAATCTAAAGACATCTTCACTGCATAATCACTCCTAAAAAACACTGCTCACTAGGGACTAATACATCTATCTATCCGATTCCTTTATTACCAGAATTCTCATCATGCACATATCTGATTCACATGCACGGTCCTCACATCCAAACCAAAAATGTTTATACTGTTGGTCAAATTCTGACTTCAACATGAACTTATCACTCAGTACCAACTCTGAATTCAAAGGTCCTATGTAAACAATTTATAGGGATCTTTATGAAAAATATGGCAGAAATGGAAAATAAGTGTGTTTAAAGGGATACATCCACTTTTGTTTTCTTTCTGAAATTAGCCTCCCTTACGAGTTCAAGTAAAGTAGACATCATCCTTTCAACTGTGCGTGCAGTAACAAGAAAGAGATGGTCCGACCTTGCTCACTGCTAATTAGCTTAACTCAAACACTGGTAGTCAATAGGAAGTGCTAGCCTGCCTCCACCTGAAATCATTAGATAAACTTTCAAAACAACTCAAAACAGTCCCGTGTGCTTGTTGTGACTTGTTTATTTACCTTGTAATGTTGTTTTTAGACTCAGATTAGCACTTCATGTATTTCTAGAATCAAAAGCGTATCGGCAGCAAACCGCAGTGCGCATGTGCACCAGTAAACAGCAGCAGAAGAAGAAATACATAAAGTACTACATAAAGTGCTATTCTGAGTCTAAAAAATAAAATAACATGGTAAACTAAACAAGTCACAACAAGCACACGGGACCGTTTAGAGTTGTCAGAAAGTTTATCTGACAGGCTAGCACTTCCCATTGACAATCAGTGTTTGAGCTAAGCTAATTAGCGGAGAGCAAACTTTGCCCGTCTCTTCCTTGCTACTGTACACACAGTCAAAACAATGGTCTATATCTTCTTGTCTGGAACTTGGGAGGGAGGAAAAAAATCCCATATCCCTTTAAAGCAGAAAATAATAATTGTTGTGTTTCCATTACCTTAGACAGAGCCTGTTAGATGCAGAGGGAGCGGGCCCTCTTACACAGAGTCTGCCATGTTGCATGGCCATGCTTCTATAGTAGCCCAGAGTGGACAAATCAAACACTGAGTTGAGCAGAAGCAGGTGTGTGCAATTTGCACTTTCACCACTGGATGCCACTAAGTCCTACCGATGCACATTTAATGCCATCTTCCTTGCCCTTCACTAGAACTTAATAACCTGTCAAACTATTGGAATATCAAATCTAAATGCAGACAGAAAGCTTTAATTTGTCTGTATCTGTCAATAACATTAATCTAATATACCTGACTCTGTTACAGCTGCCTTCAAATGTCTCCAGTCCTCTGTTCTTTTCTTATTACTTTGAGAAAAACCTGTGGATCGACTGAAGCCATCAAAGCCACTATCACATTAACCCCAAACCAACATGGCTGAGACTGAATTAATATTATCATGCAGTCATACTGTCAGTGTCACACTGCACATAATTTAAACTCAAACTGACTACCTTAGGAGGGAATACAAAGCACTCTAATATTCATTTCATTTTTTCCAGATAATAAGCAGTCAGTGCTCTGCCGCATTTGCTGCCAAAGACTGAGGGAATAATAAGAGGAATTCAAATAGAAGCACGTTATTTGACGAAGAGAGGGGGTATTAACGAGAAATATCCACCGTAAAACATGATGAGCATATACTATTCCTTTGATCCCTCCAGATTTTAAATACCTGTGAGTGTGAACATGTACAGCTCTCTTCTGCAGCTCCTGTAGAATTAAGAGGACTCAGCTTAAAGTTGGTCATGATGGGTCGGCCTTCTCCAAAATCCTTGTGAGCTTTTTTTCCCCCTTTGTTTTATATCCAAGCCTTGGGGGCTCTTTGATAACCCCTGGATCAAGACAAAGAATTTAAATTGCTTGCAAATGAAACATGCATTGTGGTTAAATCGTAAAAGACCGAACGATTCTCATATAGCCTTTTTTATTCTGTAGCATTTGTTCGGAAAGATTTTGGCTAAGATTGTATTAGCTACTTCTACCCACCTGTCTACTAAATATATCACTTGTCTTTCTGTCTGATATGGCAAAATCTGGCAACAGCTGCCATTGTTTGGATAATTTAAACTTAACCGCTTAACTGTTGTTAAATAGAAAATCCTATGGAAACAATTCTGTTGTTAATTTACTTCATGTTTTTATGGCTTTGGCCCACTCTAAAAACACTCCTGATTGCAGTATTTGTTATAAGCCTTGTTCTTTCACAGGGTAAATACAAAGTAATGCCCCATTTCCATGTACATGTGTGACTGGTGTCTGCAGATCCGTAAATATACGGCAAATATATGGCAAATACCCACTAGCGTCCAACGTAAGGGAATGCATTTCATTACAGATGGACAGAAACTACCTGTTTAGCTATAGGTAACAAAGTACAAATACTTTATTACTGTAGTTACGTAGATTTTTCAGGTATCTGTACGTTACTTTAGTGTTTATTTTTGTGATGACTTTATATTTTTACTACCTACATTTTAACACAAATATTTGTACTTGCTACTCCTTACTTGTTAAAAAATTGGTTGTTAGTTTAGTTTTTATCCTTTTGTTTTTCTGGCTGTGCTTCGGACTCTTTCCAAACCCAAAACTGATATTTTGGGAATGAAACTCAATAATAAACTGATCTTCTGGTGTATTTAGGAACAGCTCAGACAGATCCCCTAATTCTACCTTTAAGTTTAATTATCTTTGCATTATTTTTAAATGACATTAGGTTCAGTAAGCTTTGCACAGAAATTGCCAGTAGAAATGTCCATCAGAGGGAAACTTTTTACTTTTATACCTGCACTTTATTAGTTTTTCTTTGGTAAAGAAGCTGAATCAGTAGTTGAGTTGAGTATCTGTACTTCAGCTTAAGTAAGAATGTGTGTACTTTTGCAACTTCTGGCCATGGGTGAGAGGCTAAATCTACTGTATTTTATGTCAGACTGATAAAGACAATATGACTGTAAGCAATGTTAATTTCTAACCACATATTAGCAGAATAACATTACTCAGATTTACAATGTATTTGAACTATAAAGGCAACCAACTTGAAGGAAATAGCCTGTTAGCTAGTTAGTAGCCTGTTAGCTAAGTTACTACACTGTCTATGTTACTCTGAAATCCACCCCAAAAGCATTTTTTTTTAATGCACTCAAGAAAAATTACGTGCCCAATTATTACGGAGTTGTTTTGCAGGTTTATTGGATTTCAAAATGATTCCCATAGGAATTAATGGACTCTGGTTGACTCGCCTCCGTACACATATGCGGCAGTGAGCTGTAATGCAAATGACACCAGCAGAGAATTGCGTTACGCTGCAAAGTGAGGGTAGCAAAAAGCTCAATGGAGGCCATAAATGTAAATGTAGTATAAAAGTAAAGAGACACAAAATATCTGCCCCCAGTAACTTCTTGCCTCTGCTTGTGTCTTCTTTCCTTCACCAGCTACTCTGTCTCTTGTTTACAAAAACCCAGACGTCTAATACTGCCCCACAGTTGAGGAAACATGAGAAAATAGAAACAAGAAGGGAGTGCTAGCAGACCCAAGCACGCCTGCGTGCTAACACGAACTGTACTTGCACACACACCTCTACACACACACACACCATCATGGTAAATTACCACCTTCGCTCCATAAGAGTCGGCAATTTGAGGGTGTCAAAGTCAAGGTGCAACATGAGACTGCCATTAATAACAGCCCCTGCAAGAGCTAACAAATGCAACACATAAACAAATGCAAGCTCGCATCACAGAGCAACCCCCCCCCCACACACACACACACACACCCCCACTCATACACACACATTTCTGCAATGTACGTCA
>JAQLOL010000010.1:7653241-7667893 GCA_029783665.1 Naso thynnoides
CAGTTCAATTAAAAATTCTCTCATTTTTAGACTCGTATGCTTGGTTTTGGACAAAAATCTTTATAATCCTGAAAGCAGTGGGCACTTCCCTTTAAGCCAAATGAACAAAATGCATCCCAATTGTTAACCTTCCTCCATCTCCATTCTGCAGAGGGCAGAATAGAGATGGAAATTTGTTGGCATGGTTCCTTTACAGAGTAGCTAAGTCACGCCCATGGGACCTCATGGGAACTTATTTTGGAAATATTTTGTACAGTAGCTTGGGAAGAGGCTCCTATCGCGATACCCCTATTGTTAAAAAAAAATATATCCAATCATATCCAACTCTATGCTCTAACTTAAAGTGTGCATCTATAATGCATTATGAACATACTTATCATGTGTTACAGTGCACCTAGGTTAGGTTTAACCCTAACATAACCCCAACCATTGCTATAACCACCTATAAGACATTGTAAGTGTGTTCATATTGTGTTATAATGCATTGGAGACAGGCTGTATAGAAAGCGTTACCAATATCTTTTTCCTTAGGACATTGACGTGGTTTCCCAAGCAAAAAACTTGACAAAAACATGAAAATGACATTTTTATTTGTTGCAAAAAAAAACAAAACCCTGAAAACCCTGAAAAGCAAATTTCCAAGGCAAAACTTAATGTGCCTACCCTGAATACCTTGCAAATAAAAGATTATAAACACACAAAAGTAGCTAAAATAATTACATTTAGGACTGACAAATATTTACGGCCGCTTCAGGTCAGGACAGCAGAACAAGCTATTAACACTTAAGTGATATTTCATCTTCATGATTTTTTTCATCTTAGTGTATTTTTCTAAGAAAATTGTTTACCATCCAACAAATGTATCACCTTTTTTCACTCTAGGCTTTTTTTTGTTTTGGTCTCTACAAACTCTTGAGGAAAATATCTTTCTCTTCAGCTATTGAAAGTTCACTCACTAGTCCAAGGTCAAACAGTAAGACTGAAACAAACAGTAAAGTTGTGCTGAAAAAAACGAAACAAAACAGTGAGCTTAAAGATGCTCAAACACTCTGTAGAGCTGAACAGAACTGCAGAATTGAGTGATAAATGTCTGTGGGTTCGTTATTACAAGTAACAACTTTTTTTGTAATGTGATCGTGTGTCATTCTTTAAATAAAGATGATGGTAAGAGCAGCTTTAAAGGAATAGTTTACCCAAAAGTGAAAATTCTTTCATTATCTACTCACTAAAAAAATTCACCCGGCCTTCCATCACCATAAAGGTGAGTAGATAATGAGTGAGTTTTCATTTTTGGGAGAAATTTTCCTTTAAGGTACATAGATATCTGTTTTTAAAGAAGAAAATGTACAATATACAGGGATAACGTCTGTCCACCTTGAATACTGCTCAGCAGCCTGAGAATAGATCTGAGCACCCTCAGTGTTAGTCACTGAGCCCTTGTGTTTTCACTAAATTGGGCTCCATTGCAATGAATAAATGTGATGAAGTTTCCCTCCCTCTTCTATCAAAGTTACATAAGCAGCATTCAGAGTATTAGGACTCCAAGGCATCATTACTGTCAGACGGGTCATTGTGTTGCCAGCTCTGTAACAGTGTGACGTCAACCCAGCCTTCCCCAGTGGGCTTTATATAGCACAGCACCCTATTTGCTACTATACGTAAACACCAATTCCCTGAAAAAATGTGTTATGTTGTTGCTGCAAGGCATGCAATGGGAAGTGAAGCAAAGAGGAGGACTGGAAGGCAGTAAAAACGCAGCCCCTTTTTTCTAGGTCTAATCCCTCTTAGTAGGGGAGCGATAAGCGCGTTTTGACTTCGCCCCAAATTTCCTGTTGTTTATGCATCCTTTGCCAAACCACGTGGATCCCTGTAGAGTCGGATAATCTTAGTGATGCCAGTTTGGCAGGGCTGCAGATATAGCACTGCCTCCTGGCCCAGGTCAGATCACAACAGCGGGTAGAAAACAAAATACCTCTGTGCTGTTTGCCTTCATTTTTCCCTCCCTCTATTCATCTTTGTATAAGCATTTGCGTGTTGATAGAAATCTGTCACAGCTTGTGGCTTTGTTGACGTGTGCCTCTCATTTCTCTCTGGTGTTCATGAGCTCTTTGCTTGCAGGGGAAATTGTGATTGGTGCAATCACATCTCAGGACGAAGCTTATTTACCCATGAAAAAAAAACGAACTACCCTGATGATAAACCAATGGCATCAGGAATAGCCAGTTCCTCACTGGTGTGAGCGGAAAAGCCTCTTAATCTTGCTGCAATTTCCTGCCAGAGTCTTTTTCTGGATTTCGCAGTTCAAAAGGATGTGTTTGTGCTGTTGGGCTCACATGGAATATCAGTTACATTGTGAAACTCCTCACTGTTGAATGCCTCACACTTTTAGTATGAGCGGTGCACAGAGACCTTGACAAACGCTGACATTACATCTGATGCTTTCCAAGTCTCGAATTCTTGAGTAACACTTACTAGTCTCACTCTAAAATATGTAGACTGATTGCAACTGTGAGTAATTTGACTATTAAACTTCAAGCTTCCAAAAATGCTCTTATGATGTTATTTGTTTCTAATGCCGCTTTTCCACCAAAATTAGCGGGTCTGCATGGGTTTTCTAAACACAAGTCAACTTGCTAAAAATCATTATTGACCCCATTCCCACTTCCTGGCGGCAAGGCAGCCCGTCTGTGTATTTTATGTGGAGCGTCGTATTTGGATGAAAGAGTGCGCTGTGTTGTGTGGAAACATCACTTTGATGTGTGAGACAAATGCCTATTAACTTTAATATTAACTACGATTAATGACAGTTGCAAATTTATCAGAAATTAATCTGGGTGTCAAGCTTTACAAAACTTGGATCTGAATATAAGTCATGAGCGCTATAAACTGTTGTGTCACAAAATAACCCTTCGTGCTCTGCGCTCTTCTACCCACAGCCACAGAGTGATCTCTGTATGTATGTCTGGCTGGATTGTTATTTCTTTAAATTGATTGGAGGGAGAGAGAGCGGTGTGCTGGCTGAGCTAGGCTGACTTTTAATGAGAGAGAGAGCCGCGCACTGCGCAGTTAATTTGAGCTTGTCTCAACAGAAATGCTCTATGCTTATAGAGACACAAGTCAGGCAGGAGTCATTTTCAGCTCTGTGTCCGCTAGTGTTAACTTCTTTAATTTTAAGGTCCATCAAAAATTATAATCTTGCACCATGCCTGGATAACAGGACACACCAGATGAAGAAGAAAAAGAAAGTCACTGGGAAATATGTCCGAAATTTAGCGTGTTCACCCGGGTCATATGTTTACATTAACGGCCGAGCCGAGCCGAGGTGAGGTGGGACAAATCTGCGTCTACTGCAGGGTCAGTTGACCCGGGTGTAAATGGTGAATGTACCCATTCCCATTGCACACAAAATATCGATCTCTGCAGGTTAATACTGTCTTTTGGGGTTAGCCTGTGGAAAAAGAGTATAATTATGTAGCTCTGTGTAAAAGGTTTGAATCTTTTTCTGCAAAATGTCCCTGTTTTGGCTCAGTCATCAGTTCAGTACACTTAACAAGCTAATGGAAGCCTGCTGTGAAAGTCATGCTTTTTCAGTCAGGTGAGGGGTATAATTCTTATTTGTTGCTCCATTAACAGCAATGAGACACAGAAGCCGTGGCAGACTATAGCTGAAGGAGGCACACAGTGTCTCAGCCCTCAGGGCTCCCATTAGCTGAATCCAGATTCTTTAAGCCAGTAATATGTTCACAGCTGGGCTAATGGACATTAGAAAGGACCGTGCTGACCACAAGTCACAGGTTTAATGGTGTGTGAAAGCGTCTGCAAAATTAAAGAAATAAAGCAACAAAAATGGCATCATGTACAGCACTTTTAATGCTCTTGTACTGCAGTTGACGCGTGTGGATGCAAACGTCGTCCCTCATGGGTTTGCACAGGTGATCTATGAGAGCTTGTGACCAGAACATTGTTACCAGAAAACAGAGCCTGAGGCAGTGGGAAATGTTGGCACCGCACAGCCTGTAAGCAAATAAAATGCTGACCCTACAGTGTATATTCGCATACTTCAGCAAGAAAAAATAAAACAAGTCTGTTGGACGAAACAGTGGAGTGCCGGAGGTGGCATGTTTGGGTAACCTGACAAGCCATATGCATCTGTGCAACAGAGCTGAGCAGAGAGAAGCTCCATTGGAAACCATTTGGGAAAAGGGAAGGCACTTTAAAAAATGCTCTGCAGGTAATTAAATAAACCATCTGTCCGTTACGGTCTATCGCGGACTGACTTCGACCAATCAGATCAACAACCCATATGACCAGTGAGCCACTTGGTAAATCAAATTCTTACCAAAGTCAGTCGTAACTCAGGAGAAGAGAGAAGACATTATTTCCATCAAGAAAAGCCATCGAAGAGTCATTCTTCGCTTTTGTTGCTTAGACGAAATATTTTCCAGTTCTGACAGAACTGATGCTATCATAGTATCTATGCTGAGCTGCCCAGGAACTGCCACCATTATTCAGCAACCTAAAACCACACCCATGGCTGCCAGTAGATCCTCTCCAGGAGACACTGATTTGCCAGCACCAATTGTGGTGCTGGTTCAAACTCTCAGTGTGGAGCCTGGCAAGACTGATAGCAGAGCGCAACAGAAACTGTTGAGCTCATGTAATCAGGATGGGTTTTACCGGGCTAATGTTTGGGGACAGAGAGGAGAAAATCCAGCGCTGTCTTCTGTTTGATCTGTTTGAAATCGTGAGTCTGGGACCTTTGTCACACCTCAGTGCCACTTTACCTCATTAATCACTGTAACTGTAAGCACTGGCATGACATTTAGAAGCCAGTCCACTGTAAATGTTGTCAAGCTGTAAACACTCTTACAAACCTAGTGATTACAATTCAGTTGATCACTCATGGGATTTCAGAGGTATCTGTCTGACTCAGGCAGAAATGTTTGCAGATGAGTTAATGCATTAAAGCTTTATTCATGTTACATTTAGTCATGTTTCCTCTCTGACTGGTGCTACCTCTGAAGTTATTGACAGGTGAACAAACAATTGTAAGTTTAAGTGAATGTACGTTATTTCCAAATCTTAAACATTTCAAGCTTTTCAAATTCTCTAAAGATGTAAATAATATTGCATCTTAGTATCTGTCCTGGTCTGCGGTCAGCAGTGAGAGGCAGGAAGTGCCGCTGTAGGTCCTGCTGTCCGCTCACGGTGATAATGTGACATGATTTAAGGCAAAAAACGTTTGTCTCTTTCCACGGTGCCTGGTGGGTCAGAATCTCAGTCACAACAAAACATGACATCTATGTGGGGTTTTTTTTAACAGCTTGTGGAGGCATTTTTGGATTTTGGTTGACTTCTTACCACACACAGTCCACAGCAGGCAAAACGCCCCCCCTGGGAACATAATGTATGTTCATGCAGATTAAATTTGAAAAGGCAACAACCAATGAGGAAGGGTTAGATAAAATCTAATCCCCTCCCTCTGAGAATCGCTCAAAGTGGAGGCAATGCCACATGAGGAGAATCAAGTCCACTCAGTGGAGTGGGCGGAGTCTCTGGTCTGGGCCCAGACTGGGGCTGTAAGATTGACTCTGCTGTCAATCACAAGCCACATTAACATGGATGTACTGTTTACTGACACATCCACCACTGTTTCCATCTTTCTTTGTGAGGCAAACACTTTCACATATTTATTCTGTCTCTTCCTTTTCATTTGATCTCTGACACACACACACACACCCCCACTCATACACACACATTTCTGCAATGTACGTCAACACCAACACAAGACATGCAACGTAAAAATGGAGACATTTTGCATGCACCCTACACACAAACCACACACTTTAATTGTCAGAACTGAGAAGGTTTAGGAGCACAAGGTTTAAAACATGGAAATGCTGTTAGGGCATGGCGTTAGCTTATACTACTGGATTAGCATGTGTGCTGAGGGCTGTGGGGGGGGGGGGTTAGGAGCTGAGGCTTTAAGCAATACTAATGCTCAGCTGAGATGAGCGGTCTGACAACAAGGCTGCAAGCCTTGTGGAAGAACGATGAGCGCACAAGACAGAGGGCAGAGGTAGTTGTTATTTCAGCATGATGATCGTGCCGACCTCTTAAACTGCTCTACACACAAACTTTCACATACACACACACACACACACACACACACACACACACACACAACAATATGGCATATGCACTCACGCAGACAGGCTAACATGCACACACATGGTTTTGACCTTTTACTGTGCTCTTTCCCTCTCTACTGTTTGGTGAGGACATCACTGCAGGTCTGCCGGACTTAAGACCACTTCTTCCATACCCTCTTGGTTTGTATACAGACACACACACACACACACACACAAAGTGTAGACAGAGCTGGGGAACGCTGCCAAGCAGAGGAAGCTTTATGTCAATCAACTGTCAGGTCAAGCAAGGGAGAAGTGTATCAGTCCATGGGTAAGGCACTATAAATAACCCAGCCCACCTTTGGAGTCAGGGTCTAACACACACACACACACACACACACACACACACACACACACACACAAAAAAAATGCAAGCACATACACACAAACATGTTAGATCGACAAAATCCCGTTAGAAATGACTAAAACAAATCAATACTAAAAAAAATTAGAGTAGAGTGTCAAGAGAGATTTATAAGCATAATAGAGATTTGGATGAAGGTGAGGATTGAATTGTGTTATCAGCGTCACCTAAAGACAGCGAACACCTGGGTTTCAGTGATGTGTTTCTTCAAACCGGCTCACTCACACACGACTCGAACATTAATTTGTTAGTTTACATTCTTGGCACGCAGGCTCTGAGTGAGAGCAGTGTATAATTCTGTGGATTTGACGTGGGAGTGAAGTGACCCCGACTTCTAAGTAACATCAAACTCCATTTTATTTTTTTATTTTTTGAAAGACTTAAAGTAGACTAAATTTGTTTCCTCCAGAGGAGGCTGGGGGATTTGAACTTTGGGAATGTGCTGATCAGTGATTTTAGCCTGGAGATCAGGTATCTGGTTATTTTTCCCAACCCTTCCCCTGTAGTCACAGTTCCGAATACAAACTGTTTCAAAGCTCAACTGTCAATACTGCTAGTGTTTATCTAAAGATTTCTCTTAAGTTTTTGCATGAGAAGGCCTTTTTTATTTTCTTTTGTTCGGTTTCATCACAGTGATGACTTGATTTTCCCTTTGAAACATCCTTATCTATTATGAACTTGCTTCAGAGATGTGACATTGGCCCAGAAGCTATCTGTAGCTATAACTTTATACACAAAGCATGACAAATGCTATGCTAACCAACTCTTTGATTATTGGTTCTTTTAACGCTAAGCTATAAAATAATGGGACAGACATGAACATGTTAGCGAGCACCTTGTAAATTTCTTGGGAGCTCAGTAACTGCTGAAACAT
This sequence comes from Naso thynnoides, assembly GCA_029783665.1. NCBI lineage: Eukaryota > Metazoa > Chordata > Actinopteri > Acanthuriformes > Acanthuridae > Naso > Naso thynnoides. The sequence continues at coordinate 7,660,671 of JAQLOL010000010.1, forward strand.
CTGGAGAAAAGCTGAGGCACCGATTTCAAGATGAACATGCCAAAAAAACAGAAATCTTCAAAAGTTTTGTTAATTAAAGTACATATTTTGGCCCTAAAACTAGGAGGCCAACCTATATGGAATTTTTGACAAGAACGATATAAGTCAATATTACATATTTATAATATCATCTTAATGTGGTTGTCAATTACTTGTGACAAAGTCGTATAACGGAGGCAGGATATCTTACATTTTTACAAACTTTATTTCAAACATTAGTTTACTGAACAGGTAACACTTTGTTTATTAGTTATTAAACATCGGACTGCACTCTGTTGGAAAATCACCTCATAGCACCATAATATATCACTAGTCCAAGCATTTTTTCTGGCCTTTTAAAAACATTGGTGCTTATCAAACAACATATACGCCAATTTTAGGGGTGTAACCATACACGTGTATCGATGCATCAATTTACATTCCAATAATCCAACTACATGGATGGATAAATGGCAAATTGTCCTGACTTGTATCGATCTGAAATCATATTTCAAAGCAAAAACTGATCATGTCGATACTAAGAATTTGTGCCTTTAGCACGTCAAAAGTTGTCACTTGGATGTATTTTTCACACTTACAATAATAACTTTATTATAATAGTAAATAGTTGTAAACATTACTCCAGTTCAGTCTTCGACGTCCTGGGCGTGTGTATTGTGACGTCAGCTGCACTTCCAATAATGGCAGTTAATGGCAGGGAGGCATCAGGAGAACGAGAGATTCTCAGTCTGCATTTGCGGTCCACACAGATGGAACAGCGGTCTTGCAATGAATGTTTGTGCAGTTCAGTGTATCACTTGTTTTCATTGCAATACCTTCGGTACCACTGCACAGAAATAGGCATTTTCTTTTGCTTCATTTTTGACAAAAAAAAAGTTACTATATTGATTTCTAGTCATTGATTCGTATCATACCATATCGCTCTAAATGAGCCTTTATTGTTCCTGTATCGCAAACCACGTATCAGCTTATACACAGCTTATTGCTGTTACACCCATAGTCGATCAATATCTGCGATAAGCCAATATTGCCGACAATTTCGGCAAATGGATATTGTGCTTAGGCCCTGCTAAAAAGATTTCAGATGAGTATATGCTTCTGCAGTAAATGCTCATTTGCAAAACCTCATTGTTCATATATCAATAAGAAATGTACAGCTCGCAAACCATTCACACCAAATTATGATATAACAATTTAGAGACTGCATCTTGTTGTTTGATGGATAACAATAAAGAGAAAGCAAAAGGAGAGGAGAATAAAGACGATGAGAGAAAGTAAACAACAGGAGAGGAAAGAGAAGGGAAGCAGAGAGGAGGAGTTCTGCCTCAGCCCAACCCGGCTGACTTGGTTCGGATCGGGAGGCGGATCACAGAAAGGGTTCTCCTACACATGCAGACCCTTTATAGACTGTTCTCTACACAGTGGATGCTACAGCAGAGCACAATCAGCCGTCACGGCAACATGCACTTCACATTTCAGCACCCATCATCATCTCACCCTCATCATCACCATCATCATTAGTATCATCATCATTATCAATGGCGTCTCCATAGCAAGGGTAGAAACAAGGGAACATGCCGCTACAGTAAATCTCGTCATCCGTGGGGAGGCTCATGCGAATGGAGAAGAGAGTGGAGATGAGGTCTAAGAAAAGACTCGGCAGAGCGATGTAGTTATGTCATGTGTGGAGTCATTCTCAGTGTTTCTCCCTGTTCCTGCTTGCTGACACGCCACCTCCACCTGAACGCATGGCAGCAGGCAGCGGAGGAGAGATGTGTAAAAAAAAAAAAAGTTGTGGCTGTGTGAGAACGACCAACAAAAAAAAAAAAAAAGAGGAGACAAAGAGGGGGGTTAAGAACAGAAGGGAAGAGGAAGTCATACTTTGGGCAACGGCGTTTCGGATGACCGGACTTTCTTGGGAGATATCTGTGAAGAGAGCAAGAGAATTATTTTCTTGTTTCCCCCTCTTCAGAGATATCTCCTGTGGCATATTGCTGTTCTCTGTTACAGGACTTTTGTGGATGTCTAATCACGCATTTTCCTGTCAGTGGGACCTGTAATTGGTTCCTCAGAGACTAGTGCATAAGTGAGGTTGATGATTAATGCTCACAATGGTGCATTTTAGTCTTTTTATAGATGTAATTAAATGCAAGCTATAGTGCTTTACGTCCACTTTCATGTTAATGGTGCAAGTTTTCTTAAAGTGACAACAGAAAGTGTGAGCAGGTGTTGTAACACACACAGAAAAGGGTCCTAGATTTCAAAGCTGGAGGGCCGTGGGTCACGCATGCATTATGATGGGACCACAGACAGTACAATGAAAGAGAAATAATCTTTTTTTCAAAGGTGCCCTTGTGTGAAGACCCATTAAGCCTGACACAACCTCCAGTAACTCCTCAAAAGGCAATCGTATGTTCTGCTACAACCCAGAGAAAGGTGCACAGAAATATGAAGGAGCATTTCTTCAAACAGTCTTGTGGGTGTAAATGACTACAAATAGCTACAACCAATTTTCAGCTGATCAAATGTGTCGATGAGGTATGTTAAGAAGAACCAATGAACAACAACACATCAGAGGAGACACTCAGAAGGTTGAGAGACAAGAGGAGACACACAATCACAGTCACAGGGGAGGTAAGAAGGAGAAATCAAACAGCTGAATGAAAAAGAAACAGAACTTTGCATTGGGGTTCCTCAGATTGTGATATTCTTTATCTGAAAAGTTGAAAAATTACCTGTTTTTAAAGCAATTTTTGACCAGCAGGGGGCAGAGAGTCCAGAGTTGAGTGACTGAAGTCATGTTTCTGGATAACTGGTGAATGTTGTGTGTCATAACTCTCACAAGTATCTAGGTCACATTCAGTAGCCTACGATTTGATCTCAAGTGCTCATAACGTTATATTGTGTTTAATTTCGTGTCATATTTAAGGGCTTTTTGTTTTCCATCGAGAGATAATAACATGCAGCAAAGGCTGACTAGGCTTTTACAAAAATGCCATGTTTTAACTGTATGACCACTTGTTTTAGTGATGCACATATCTCAGTCTTTAGCGGCTAAATGCTCAAGGCTCACTAAAACATCTCGTTTGCCTCAATTCACAGTCAACATGGGCTGCTGTAGGGGCATTACAAGTAGACCCACATGACTAAACTCTGCTGTGAGCTGTAACAGGCTGCAGAACTAAGGCAACGAGCTAGAAGACGCTAGAAGCGACAGAGAACTGAGTTGGCTGTTAAATTTAGATCATACAACCCGGATTCTAAAATAGTTGTGATGCTGTGTGGAATGTGAATTTTAAAAAATGATAATTTGCAAATCCCTTGTAACATATAGGCAACTGAAAACAGTTGTTCATTGACAAGTTGGGACAGGAGCAACAACAGATAAGGAAAGTTGCGAAATGGTCTCAAAACACCTGTTTAGAACATTCCACAGGCAAACAGGTTCATTGGTAAGAGGTGATAATATCATGATTGGATATGAAAAGTGGAAATCTTTAATGAGCTTAGGAACACGTTTGTTTGAACATGACTGAATTATTTTTTCTGTTTAACACAGCAACCCAACTTTTTTTGGAATCCGGATTGTATAAAATTTCCTAAATAGCAGCTAATGTGTCTAGAAATCAAATGCATGCTGAATTTTTTTTTTCAATTCCCAAGATTGCTTCGATTCAGATGCTTTAAAGACATCATCGTTTGGCAAACAAGACCACAAGCGGAAAACATGTGTCCAGGTGAGATTGGATTGGTGTTATGGCTTGTTTTACTTTTGAATATGATAATATATATTTATATTATATATATATAATATAAATATTATATTATCATATCATACAGAAATATTATATATATATAATATAAATGAAATGTAATGTAACAGCAGCAAAAAGAGAAGAGCCTTTGTCTAAATACAGTATTGCTAACATTAGCCACTAAAACCTTCTGATCATACAGCCTCAGACTACATACAGTAGAACTCAGGGATGGCTCCAATTACTCAAGTACTCATTATTGACGTCATTATTTGAGAGACAATTTACTACTCACGCACGTGTTGTTTTTGGCTACAGTTCAGCTCAGGTAGCGTTACATGCACCATGTCAGCCGCGACCAGGAAGGGTGATGTCTGGAAATACTTTGACAAAAAGGACGACGATAACACGCAGTGAAAGATACAGCATGTTGCGTTAAACTTGCATATCATGGAATACTAGTTCGATGCTTAACCACATGCGCTTAAAGCACAAGGAGAGTACAGCGGGGACGGCCAAACAGTGACTGGAGATATGCTCCCATTAAGTTTTGGGAAGAAGAAGGCTTCTGTGAGCTGACGGTGTTTTGTCAAGCTGGAGCACAAGCCACCATCACAGCGAACGACAGCAACAGAGTGGAAAAGACGAGAGAGGAAAGCGCAGCAGAAATGACGGCTGTTTGGCAACGTGTCAACAAGGTGGCTATTACTACTGTTTAAGAATGAGATATTAATGTTCCCGGACAGCAATAAACCTACTAACATTATTTAGTAAATAGGTCATGTCAAGGAAGTCTGTGTCCAACTGGAAACACTAGTGAAACCAAAGTTAAGTAAATACTTTTTACTTGGCTTAATGTTGGTTCTGCTTGTGTTTCCAGTCGGACGTGAAACTTCCGCATTTACTGTGATACGGTGAAAAACAATTATATATTTAAATATAATTTGCAAGTAATCAATTACTCGTTCATAAGATAATGAGAGTACTTGAACATTGAAATTACTGTAAATGCCCATCCCTAGTAGAACTGTACTTGCAGAGGTTCTTTGTAGTGATTATTCATTGAAATATTTAAACTCTTGCTATAGTGCTCTGTAAGTTTGGCACTATAAGATAATAATTCAATGTAATTTAATATCAATAAATTGTGTAATGCAGGTTTAAAGCAATGTAATGTACAATGATGTGACAACTATCTCATATACCAGAGCAATCTGAATAGTGTGAAGTGGCCAGATGGCATTGGAATGATCTATTTTTCCTCAGAAGAAAAACAACTACTTGTGTAACAAGTGGAGGATGGAGTGGTGAGATACAGTGACATTGAAGTGCAAAATATATACAGACTGAAGAGGCAAAGATAGAAAAGTAGGAGGAGTAACTATGGTGGGAAAAAAAGGGACGCACAGCTAAAAGTTAAAATATACAGAGAGAGAGCACAGTGTGGGTGAGAAACAGAGAGATGGAGAAAGGTCAGATAGATGACAGAAGATGGAAAAGTTTTACAGATTTGGCCCCAGTTTGTTGCCCTCTGTCCATTCACACTCTACCTTCATCGGTGCCAGCTGGATGGGAGTGATGTAGGAGGGGTCCACCATGGGCTTGGGGCGGTTGGCAGTGTCGGCCAGGAGGCTCTGCCATTGCTGCGGCAACCCAGTGAACTTCTGCTCCCGCGGGTCAAAGCCCGTGTGGACCCGGTGCTCAAAGTTAGACGGAGCTGAGATCTCCAGCCGTTTCTTCTTCTTCCCAAACATGCTGGAAAACCCTGGCAAACCTGCCAAATCAAGGAAGATTTTAGATTAAGATTCTGAATACATCACTGATTGATTTACTCATTTGAACACATTATCTGTGATAGTTTAATTTAGTTTATTCCTTTTTTGGAACAGAGTGCAAGTTAACGAACATTGCCAGAAAAACATGGCAGTGTAAACAAGCCAGAGTGTAGCCATAGGCTAATTTCCATCTGTTGTTCTCTTTTCGATGTTCCCTACAAACACAATGCAATATACAGTAGTAAAAAAATATATGCATGTCTAAGAAACTATCAGGTAAAAAATTAACAAAATACCCTGAATAAGTAAATTCAGGGAACAAAATTAAGCACACAGTGTCTACTGCACCCTATTATGGGCCTACACGTTGCAGGTATTGCACTCCATACTCTTATATACACAGTACACATATAGTACCCCATACTCCTATACACGTAGTAAACAATACTCTGTACATCCTGCACTCAGTGTACTTCTTTTTGTTAAATCAGGTAATAAAAACAAGTACACAATGTCTTTTGCACCCTAATATAAACGTAGTGCAAATATTGCACTCCTTACTCCAATTCAAACAGTGCATATTATACTCCATACTCTTATGTACACAGTACACATATGTGGACTATAGAGTGAAGAGCAGTACAAATTCTTGCCTTTCAAAGATTTGGCAATTTTTATTTTTCGACCTTCATTCTGTGCCCCACTTCATCTTGCTCAGCACTATGACCCTGAGTGCACTTGTCTGCGTATGGGAGGTGTGACACTATATCAGGTTGAGTGGATGGAGAAGAGAGTGTGTTAATTTAGTTTTCATCACCACATTATTAAGTATCCACTAAAAATACAATCCAACAAAAGGCAAGCATTGTGTTTTGACACACGCCCCAGAGTATGACACATCGGCAATATATAAACAGAGGTCTGTTAATATCAGCACCTGTGCAATTTTTCCGAAAGAGCTGCACATTTCAGGTTAAACTGCACAAAGTGTCTAGAGCTTTGATTAACAGTCCTTCCATGTAAAAAGCTGTTCATCTTAAAGCCTGTGGAGCAAATAACAATGCTACAGAGAGGCAAACCTGAACAAGCTTTAAAATAATTGTTTATCACATGTAAAAGTAAAGAATCACTTGTTGAGAATTGGTGTGCAGCAATACTTGAAGTGTAAATATGCCTGAGGATCTTTCATTATCTCATCGACCATCTTTCACCAGCCTTTCGATCCAATACTGAGCCTTACAGATGGCACACTGTGGTGCAATGCACGGTAAGATCATCTTTAAGGATAAAAGACTTTCATACAACAGCAAACTACATCACATTTTTAAAGTAAGCGACGATAAGAAAGACAAGTGAACTGAAAACAGCCCTGGTTATTGTAAAATCAGTAAAGCAATCAGTAACATACATTTTGCTTGCCGTGCCTGCAAGCTGCACAGTTGTAAGTTGTAAGTATCCCACATAAGTCAGACAGATTGACTACAGCTACCACTTTTAAACTGAAGGTTTGGTAATGTTCTTTATTGTGCTGTGTCATTTTGTACTCAGCTAAGCTCAGTCTCATAATGCAGCAGGATACAAATAAGAAAAAAACAAGCAAAAAAATGGCCAAACATGCCAGGAAAACCAAGTGCCCACTTTGATTACGTAACAT
>JAQLOL010000010.1:7680415-7692674 GCA_029783665.1 Naso thynnoides
AGAAGTTTCTTAGCAGCCTTGTAAGTCATCTGCAGGGTTTTATAGTCAATTATGTCCTGTAATTTGAGAATTTTTGCGTTAATGAATAACTGGTTTGTGTGTGCTCTGTATTTGGCATAGTGAATAATTCTTAAAGCCTTTTTTTGAATTTTAAACAACGGGTCCATCACCGTTTTATACGTGTGTTCCCACACTTCTGCACAGTATTGAAGATGTGGCGCTACTAGTGCTGAGTATATTGTCTGGAGTGACTTATGATTCAAAATTTTCTGAGCTTTCCATAGCACGGACACACTCCTGGCCAGCTTGCTCTGTAATTGGTTCACATGTGGTGCACCTCTCCTTTACACTGCTGACGTGTCTTTGCCTTACGTCAAATTCCTTTTAAATAAACCCACAATTCTATCAAAAGAGAACTAGGGAGCATTGAGGTTTGCAATCCTTCAAAACAATTTGTTACTAAACTAATGCCAAGAATTTTTTTCAACAGCCAAAACACAACACAGCTGAAGGCATCTATTGGTAAAAATTTTAATTCTCCAGTGGTGCAGTCCTCATTACGGGATTCTTTCTGGTCTGAGCCAAGACTTAAAAAATGGTGGTATTCAACAAGTTCATTTAAACTCAAGTTGTAGGGTTTAGAGAGATGATTAAGAGCACTGTGACACAGGACGAAGGATAACCTCTGCAGTGAACCAAAAATTTTAATGAACAAATATTAAATAGCTTGATGAATTTTGTAAATGTTTAGCAACAATAGTGCAAAGCATCTTGTCTTAACATTTGTTGGTGTTTTTTGTGGTACGCGCATGCTGTATCTTAACATTCTGGCATAAGGAATATAGATAAAGTCCATGTTTCTTTTTGCACAACGAAGCCTTCACATTGATAAGGAAAGGAGGAATAATCAGTTCTCAGTTCTGCTATCAACACTATCAAGCATGTGAAAGGAAGGCTTGGCCATATGGTATTAGTTTCAGTGCCCCAGGGTGAACATCTGTATGCAGACGTCGTCCACACCGGGTCTGAAGAGACAACTGTTTCTTTTCCAGACTGAAAGAAGTCTTTTCATAGACTTGCCATTTCACTGAGGAGCAGTCAGACATAAAGGGAATGACTGGCAACACTGCAGGGCACTCTGTGACTATTTGTTTATGTTAGCATCTGGGTGAGTGTGCGAGTGAGTGCCTGTGTGTGTGTCTGCATGTCTATGTGTATTTGTGTGATGGTCAGCTATTAATGCTCAGTGAGCCATAGCTGTGGTGGATAAATTTCTATGCTGTTGAAACAGTTAAAGACACTGCACAGCAAGTGATGGCAGATAAGATGTGATTATGGACTGTGTGATTACAGCAAAACAGCATCTGGTAAAACAATGCAACAATGCAAGCTCAGTGTTAAATATGTCACTACAGATAGAAACCTTCCTGTAATTACCTGCATGGACTCTCCATACTTGCTCACAGTACACTTCCCCTTATTAGGTTTGCTGATTTGCTCCAGTGCACATTGATAACAAATATTCAAATGGTGTTACAAACAATAAACTATATGTGCTATATTCTGAGTTCAACAATCAGGCAACGGGAAGGAAGAAACACAAACCTGCTGAAGCACTCACATCTAACAGATGTCTTACAATCCATATCTCGGTGCCAATATTAATAAAAGTTGCTTGCCTCATTAGCTCTTCCCAACCGTATCTAAATTTAAACAAAATGGTCCTTCAGTCAACAAGTACCTTGACTGGATTATTTGAAAACATCAAGGCATAACTGATCTAATTTTGATTGAAAAATTATGATTTGAAGCAGATCCAAATTAGAGCTGCAAAATTAATTAAAAATTTATTGGAAATCACAATATCAAATACTGCAATGTTTAAATCACATGGGGGGGGGGGGGGGGGCAATATTTTGTTTGAGGAGAAATGTGTGAGCCGAAATATATTTGATTTCAAATTCAAATAAGTGCAAGTAGATATTTTTTCAAAATCATACAGACCTAGTCCAAATAACACATTAAAATGAAGTAATTAAAAATATACTGTGATAGGGATGTTCGATGATGGAATTAAAACAAGTGTCATAACAATTTCAGCAAATTTTATATCTGTTGAACTTTTTGAAAACTTCATAATTAATTATGCCTCAACTTTAAATGCGGGTGGTGTTTAATGGCTAGGTTGGGTAAAGGATTATTTAATTTTTTTTCATGGGTATAAATAATGTCATTCTCCTCCTCCTTTTGGTCTTTTCAAGCACCAGTTTTTGTTTTAACATATGATGTCCCTTTTAAGAATAAACACTAATGTATATACTGTGTGTGTCTTTACTCAGGAAGGCCTGAAGAGGCCAAATAATATGACTGAAAGTTGTAACAGTCTTGACTGACTATTACATTTGAGCGAGATACATTGGCCAGTTTGTGGACACTAAGCTAAACAATTAACTCAATTAAGAAAAACCTTAATGTGTACCATTGTCTCAAGTGTAAACGATAAATACACGGTCATAAAACTGGATTTGAATAATAATTAACAATTTATATTTTGTATTAATAAGGTGTCAATATTAGACATATTTATTTGAAGAACTCTAATTACAAAAAAACAAAACAAAACTGTAAATTATTGTTAATGACTGCTATTTTGAATAAGACATTAACTATCTGTGACAGATGGTGCTTGAAAAGTAACCCAGTCCTGACCATTAAAGCCTCTGTACTTCAGGTTGTTGTCAGCACTGAAAGCACTCTGTTCTTTGAAAGCCTCCGCCTTTCCACCCCATTATCTACACAAGCACGTTAAACCCTCGACTTAATCGTTTATTATTGATAGCTCGCCGAGAAGCCTTCCCTTCTGGTGTTATGGGAAAATGGTTAAGGCTGAGATGTAAAAGATGTGGGTTAAGGATTTGTGAAGCCTGCAACTGCACAGCGTGGCGGGCTTTGATTGGGTGGAGCTGCAGGAGTCGCATTTATGTGTGGAAGGTACTGTCACATGTGAATGCTCTTCAAATGAAAACTGTTGGGGCAAGGTGCATTAAAGTTGATGACCCAGTGTATTTCCTGCATATAGGTATGCATTCGTATGAGGGAGCGCATATTTGTGTTTACAATATAAGTTCAGTGAGTAAAGTAACAAAAGGATTAGGAGTAAACTATTACAAGTATTACAAATAAGTAAAAAAGTATTTTTTATATTGTTTTGTTTTTAGGAACTCTAGGTCATACTTGGAAAACTTTGAGACTTCAAAAAAAAAAGGGAAGACTTTTCGATGGAGGTTGGGGGGTGGCTTTCAATATAACATTAACAAATAAATGAATAAATAAAAATCTCTATTCATTACACTAATTTTTTACCCTTCACCCTTGCAGAGTCCGTATAACATTACACACCACTGACATTCTAGGTCTGTCATCTCTTTTTAAACTTTACGACATTTGTCTACTAGGATTTTTTAATAACAAGCTGTCTTTAACACTGTGTGGGCTTGTACAAGATGCAAGAGTAGTAAGCTAAGTGTTCCTGGCTTCAGAAATAAGGTGAGGTTACTCCTTTCCTGTAGCTAGTTAGCTAATTTGTAGGAAATGCTAACATTTGTGGCTTATTTGACAGCAGCTGAACACGCTGTTTACACACCTTTCTTTAAAGGAGAAGTTCAGGTTCTCACATTTAGCATTATTTTAAGGATATTGACAGTCATACACAATGTTCTACATCATTACTATCATGAACGGTGGAGTCATGAGAGCTGGAGCTCCTTGCTGATGTCACCGCTAGTAGCTAGCAAATATGGCTGTTTGTTTCCTGAAGCTGCTGAAAAAGCCGTTTCCATGTTAAAAGCTGTTTTTCTACCTTGGCCTTTAGTGTCAATACATGAGAGGACCGAACAAAACAAAATTTGGCCATTGTCCCGTCTTTTAAAACAACCTTTTTGTGATGGCTTGTCGAGGCACTTAAAATGCCCCTCCACATCTGTTATTTTCAGCTAGCTGTGATGTCGGCAAGGAGCTTCAGCTCTCATGTCTGCATCATTCATCATCATGATGCAGTAAAACATTGTATATGATCCTAAATACCCTTATTTTAAGGTTTAATGTGCAAAAAAACGAACTTGTCCTTTAACTTTTGCCAACATGTCTTTGATTTTTGAAAGGCAAAAAAAATATTATCTAGTCACTTCAAAAACGTGTAACTGTGGCAACATAAACATGAGTTAAGCAAGTGAGTTTGAAGAGTCTTACATGCAGAGTTGATTCAAAAAATTGACATTCGGAAGAAGGATTTAGCTGATGGTCTATTGATAAGCTATACATCTTTAATTAACAGCCACTTGGCAACTTTTCTGCCCAACCAAGAGCAGAGAAACAGCAGCACAGGCTCCGTGTGTGACACTGGTACAGTAGAGGTCATGCCTCTGGAAAAGCTGTGGCAAGGCCTGCCGTTTATGAGCTGGATAACATGGCTCTGACAGCACATCAATCCCTCACATCTGAGCCAAGGACACCAAGAAAAACGTTAGCTTTGACAGATGATGCATGCTGGGATTTTCACCATAACGGCAGAGGACTATCCAGTTTACACCACAGCTCCGAGCCACTTCTAGTATGACTATTAATCCTCAGAAAGCCACACACATACATTGGAGAGGTATCAGTGTGACCTCGTTTTAAAGAGCAAAAGGTTGTGTGACCGTGCACTTGTGGACAGAGAGGCAAAGATAAAGACATGCGTGAAGAGATGATGTTCAGTGAGCAAGCGGCATCTGGACATCTTGATCTTGGTTTTGGGACAATGAGCAGCTTTACATGCAGCATCTGATTTATGACACTGCTGCTACTTACCACATAAATCAAACAACTGATATGCAGTGGAAATAATTCAGCAGGAAGGTCTCTGTAAACACATTTGCATCTACTCAACATTACAGCAGAACCGCAGCCATAGCAACGTATACACATCTGACAAGATTGCCATCCATTCTAAAAATGTTATAGATTAAGTGGTTTTTTTATTCTCTCTAAATTTAAAGTAATGCTGGCTGATAGTACTGCAGGCTGACTGTGTCAGTAAAACAACACACACAATAAAAGGGGTTATCTTCAGAACACAGCCCAGTATGACGCACAGCTCCCCCATTAGCCCACACACTGAAGAGAGCAGATAAGTCCAACGTACAGAGTAGTGATACTTATAAAACATTGATCAGACCACCACTACAGTGTGTCGACCAATCATTTGCCTTCCTACCCTCTTAATCTCTTCCCCCTCCACTATCCATTCTCTCTGTATGATGCTTACATCCTCCTGCCTCTTCCACCCCACTTGTCTTTAGCTGCAAATGGTAGATGGAAGCTTATACCTGCTGACCTACATTATCACTCTTCACAGGCCTGAGCAGAGGATGTTGCTTCTATCCTGTTGAGAACACAGTAATGTATAGAAGACAGCCCATGCACTGGATAAACTATGTTAATAGTAAAGCACATTCTGTACAAAAACCAGCTGAGAGTCGTGCTTTTTGCGTTTGAGGAAAGAAAGACCTAAAAATTAAAAATGAGACAACAGCTGGTGCCGATTTCAGGTGCTTTAGAAAAAGCAATGTGTTTGGTAGTTGGACTGAACAGAGGACCACTCCGCTGAGCCTTCCATTGGCCACTGACTGGACGCTGGTGTCTTTCTGTTGCCATTTTCAAAGCCCCTCATGTCTGAAATCGAAATAGATCAAATACACAAGCAAACAGTGAGATATTTACATTTTTATACTGTTTTTGCATGTTTGCTGACTTCATGAAGACAGTAGGGCCCGACAGATATATCAGTTTGCCGATATTACCCTATTGCAGGTATATCAGTTTATGATCTCCAACTTGCACAGAAAAAATGCTTGGACTAGTGATTTAAAAGGGTGTAATTACACAGTTTGTCCAGTGGAGGAACAACTTTCTAGAACATTGTAGCAACTATGTGCAAACAAAATGACAATGCAAAGATGAAAAGGTGCTTAGTACATGTTTATCTTACTACTAGCAAGCTGCTAAAAGGTTGATGAATCTAGAATGAGAACTAGGAAGGATTACGGCTAGACTGTATTTATATAGCGCTTTTCTTGTCTTTCAACTACTTAAAACACTTTTACAACAGTCAGCATTCACCCATTCACACGCTAAGGGAAAGGTGGCTTCTCTACAAAGACCCAACTTGCTCAGGAACTCATACACACATTCACTTCCATCAGAAGCAATTTGGGGCTCAGCGTCTTGCCTACGGACACTTCAACATGTAGAGGAGCCGGGGATCAAACCATTAATTGTAGACGACTGGCTCTACCTACTGAGCCACAGCCGACGGACCATTCCACATGCTCTCTCACATATTCTATGACACAGCAGCTGATGTAGGACAATGAATATCGCTCTGCACTCTAAAAATGTTGACCCGTAACCAACGGTCAAAAGGGGAGAAATGTCCTGGACCTGTGAAGGTTTGGAGCCATTTAAGGACAGAAAGTCGATGCTGGTTTCAGTTTGTTACAAATTACATTCCCGACATAACCAGACCCATAATTCACTTGGAGAATAAATTCACTTTGTGATATGGGTCTGGCCACACCACACTGGGAATTATTTGCAGAATTTGAATCCTAGGCGTGGTATTGGGTTGAGTATAAGATTACTGGAGCAGCCTCAACCAATCGGCATTGACACTGACAGTATGACGTAGGTTGTTGGCCCAGCTATTCCGCCAAACAGACAGACGAGTGGGAAGGCTAAACGTCACAATCTGTTCAATAATGACATAAATGCTAATAAATTGTGTTGTGATTGAGATTCTGACCCGCCATGCACAGTGCAAAGAAACAATTTGATGTTTTTCACTTGAAGTAAAATCACATTATCACCAGGTCGATGCAGTGACAGGCCAGAGCTAACAGCTAACAGGGGCACGTCAGGACTCCCAATCCCCGCAGACAGTGGCCTCAAACACTGGAAGCCTACAGACAAGAGGGGTTGAAAGGCTATCGTTAGTTTTCCTGTATGAAATCTGAACTGAGAGGAATCTGTTGTCCAACACAACTATATTAGAATAACATTGTTTTCTGCATAACATCTCTCAGTGTTGGCACCTTGTAAATATAGACCTTATGAATCTATATATGTTACACAGATACCATGTATTAAACAAACTGTAGAATAATATTTATTTCAGTGGATCCACCACATGCAAATATTTGCCAGGTGGTGGTTAGTGTGTAAGAGCTTTATTGATTTACGAAGCAGAAATTTAATGTAGACACTGATCCAAAATAATACTAAAGGCACTTAGCTTAAACAAACAGCAAACTCAACCAGTTCTACAAAAAAAGAAAAGAAAAAGGAAACAGCTCACAATTCAGCAGCACTCAATAAGACACAACGGAAACACTCCTCAGTCCCTTTCATCTCCCGAGGGCAATGCTGATATTCACTGTACTTTTGTCTTTGAAATATTCACTTTCATTTCAGCTGCCTTGCTTTTCACTCAAAAGAGCCTCAGCACTTTGTCTCATGAATTTTCTGTTAACATTTCAGTTTGTGTACGCACTTTGATTAACTGGTACAAGTTGACACAGTATTGACTTGAAAAGTGTAAATCTGCATAACAGAACAGCAGAACCAAAATGTTGTTTTTACAGATCATTACAGCAAAAGGTAATTTGCATAAGGCGATCAACACATTATCCATGTTCACACATCTTAATCACGAATTGACCTGCATGAAACAATGACAGCCCTTCATCACTGACTACCAAACAAAGACAGAAAAACAGTTCAGATTCATCTATTATGTCCCAAGTTAAATGCAAATAAAGTAATGTCTGGTGCCTGAAGTCTCTCTTTCAAAAGTATGAAAACAAAGGATGTAGTTTGATGACGTCGTGAAGTAGTGTGGAATCATGGGATCTATTTGTGCCATTGTTAAACAGCTACCATTGCAGATGAGAATTTATCTGACTGATTTAGGTAGAAACGATTACAGATGAGGTAACAAAGTTTTATTCACAATCATGTCTGCCAACTCCCTTCCTCACACTTTACAGGTGTTACCTCCGAAGATAGAGACAGGCAAGAAAATGAAAAGCACGGTTACCTCGAATAAAATTACAGATTTCTCTGCGTTTGAACATTGTTGGAAACATTTGGGATGATACACATCTCAACACAACATATAAAAAAAGATACAGCCGTTTTAAGGTAATTAAGGTGGAAGTGTTGTGTAGCATACATTTAATACCATGAAAACATGCCCTCAAATGATGATAAACGTAATAGTAACCAATCTCATGTAGGTGACTATCATCATCAGTGTTACTCAATTGATGGCAAATGATCATCGGGTACAGAAAGCCTCATTTTGTGCTTTGTACCAACACTTGAAAAGAAATACAATATAGTAAAACAAAGTTAAGAAGTAAAAAGCTAAAATAAACATCTTTGGATCAAGAAAATTTGGCCTCTATCCACAGTCTCTCGAGCACAAAACAAAGCATTCCAGAAGATAAAAGAAACAGCCCATAATCATTTTTCTATTTAACAGTTACGTGGTACAGTAACAGAACTTCTTAAGCTAACAGTTTTAACTACATCTGACTTTCGACTTAACATTGTCTACATAAAAAAGCTAAATATACCCTGTCATCTCCGCACTTAGCAGTTGCGAGGCAGTGGTGGGTCAGGGTGTGAAAGGATGACATGCTTCCAGCGGATCTCAGCTGCACAGAGTTTCAGGCTCATACCAGTCCAAATAACTTTACACACTGATGCTCACTGATAACGTGCCGGGATTAGGGCAACTGTGCATTGCTATGTGAGTGTGTACATGAATGTGTGTGTGTGTCTGAGGGCTGTTCTCAGGCCTAAGAGCTGTGGAAAAGTTACAGAAATGCACACCCCATACAGACAATGATTCCTGCCAGTAGCACCAAGCAGCCAGAGTCTTGGGCGGAGGTCAGGACTCATCTACGGGGTCGCAACATGAATCTAAGGGGTCATGAGATGTTTACCAGAAACCCAGAAATTGGAAGATTTTTAAAAACTTTTTCTTTAGTTTTGCTCTTTCTTGCCAGTAGACATTTTTTTGAATTAAAGGTCACAAGCCAAAGTGTACAGAAACCAACAGACTATGTACAGAAACGGGGAGTGGCGAACAAGTGAAAACTTTAAGCCTCTGGGAACCCAAATCACCAAAAACTTTCTTGATATGTAATTTCGGGTCTTACATGCATATAAAAGCATCAGGGTTCCACGGGTGCCACCATTTTGACCATTTGAACAATTTTTGCGAGTGAAAGTCTGTGAAACACAACTGAAAAATTTTTCTTGGTCACACCAGTGCGCCTAACATTTAGTTGGTATGTTTGTGTATTTAGCCAGGGTCCAAAATTAAAGGAGAACTCCAGCCATTTTTGACCCGTCTCATCGTTGCTAGCCGATTGCCTCATCGGCTAGCAACGTCTTTCCCGGCTGTAAACAGAGGTGAGTGACTCCATGTAGAAACATACAGTTCATACAGTTTCGCTACTCTATATGAGTGTAGTGTGCACGGTGGTGTCTCGTAAGGACCAGACTAATGTACCACTGGTCTTGGATTGGTTTTCTGAGTGTGTTTAGAGGCGCGATACGGTTAAAAAGCTTGCCCCCCTAGTTAGTGTTATAGCTTATCAAAAGCTCCGGTAGCCAAGGGATGGTCACATCATTTTAAGCTGCGTTTTTTGCCACCACCAACACTGGGTGACCCTCAGAATAACGAGAAAAGGGTCAAAAATGGCTGGAGTTCTCCTTTAATACTGCACAGACTTTAGAATATCATTCAACTCTGGACCATAAGGGAAATAAACATTGTTTCAAAATATCAGACATTTACTGTAACACATTTTATCTGGTTTATACAAACATCAAAAAAGTATAAAAACAACAGTTCTTTAAAGTCAATGCCCCAGAGCAACAAATAGTCAAATCAGGTCCAACATACCAGGATACACTTTGTTAATTTTGTGAAGATTAGGAGCTTGTAGACAGTTTTGTAACCTTTGGACGGAGCAGAGCTAGCTGCTTCCTTCTGTTTACAGTATTTATGCAAAGCTAAGCTAACCAGCTGCTCGCTGAAGCCTCTCATTAAACAGAAAGATATAAGAGTGGAATTCATTGCTTATTCCCCAAAAGGTTAAAGTATTCTATTAATGAGTTATTAACATTGATTACTGCAGACTTAATGGCTTCTTAGAAAGTAAGAAAAGTATTTATTAATTGAAGAACTATGAATGACTCCACAGCAAGATTGTTTTTACAAAACCAAGCAACACAGAAATTGTTCTTAATAATAACTTGTAATTGATCTATAAAGGACTAGTAGAATAAATACAGTATTCAGCATTAATACAGCCATTAGTTATATACATTTGTAAAGGGTGCCTTATGAGAATGTTATACCTAGATATTTTATTAAAAAGTTCCTACACTGATTCCTCAGATGTGTTCAGATAAAAAATTAGAGTACACATACAAAAAAGCTGTGATTTAGTAAAGCAAGGATCGTGTCACTGTATAAAACCAGGACAGGAGGCAACAGTGCAAATAAAAATGCTACTATCTGCTGTCATTTCCCTCTAGACATACAACCAGTGGAGCATTTAAGTCGCTAGACGCACAGCCAAGACTCAGACAAGTGAATTTGTGTGTTAAGTTGGTGTCCCCCTCCCTCTCCCTCACTGTCTCAAAGGCCCAGCACAGATCGTGAGTTCCATTAGGAATTTCAACTCGAATTAAGGTGCTTGGGGAGGACACATTAACACATGTGCCGCTTCTGTAGTTAAATGTCAGAATGGGAATGAGGCCTGTGACTTTATATTCCATTAGCCACTGCCTCATGTTTCCCTGCTGTGTATCTAAATAAATAATCAAGACAGCCTCCAAAACACGAATCATCTTTTCACAATAATAGAAAATTAATGGCTCTGCTTGGGTAAGTAAATTACACCAAGAACATCCCACAACCTAAATCACTGCTGAGAGACGATGACAAAGGATGCATTATAGGCCGCAGGAAAAAGGAACCCACTCGTCCAGAAAATTCTGAAATCTGAATAAAATGTTGGGGCTTTCAAGCTCTTTACAATCACCTTGCATGAAAGTCTAATTCGATTTGGCTTCTTATTAATTCATAAGCCATTAGTAACATATTTCTCTAACAAAAAGCCCCTGACAAAGGAAAAAAGAATGTGTTTGGAAGAGGTATGTGCAATTAACATTTAAGCATGGGCGATTAAAAAGAAGTCTCAAAGAAATGGCTTAGAGTGGGCTCTTAAAAGATTCAAAGGCGGAACTATTTTATGGGGCATTAGCCAGATATATTTAAATACTGCTGAAGTGTATTTCTGCCATACAGTGAGTATAACACCTGTCATGCTAAATCATGTACACAACTGGCTACTATTATGAATAAAGCCAAGCTAAAACAGAGTTTAAACCATTAGTGGCTGCACTGAGTGGTGTCTGTAGCAGTGAACTTAAATATAGTACCAGGACCATTTCAAATATGTGAAAATATGTCAAAAAATATAAAATTAATTGATCAGAACTCTGAATACTAAATAAAGCTGTCAGTCACATGACTCACTCGGAGCCCCAGATTTGCACAATATGGCGACTAACAGTGGACACTCAAAGGAGCTGCAGCACAGACTGGTGAATTTCCCATCTATTTCAAGACAGGAATATTTAAATCACCTGTCAGCTAGACATAAAAAGATATGTGAGCAAACTGCAAGTTTCTGGCACATACCGATATACAGCACTTGCTGGACTTTTTCTACTAACAAAAACAGCGAAGACCCTCCATCTTGTAGGGAATCTCTCGCCTTACACCGCTGCCAGGATTTTCATTCTGGATGGGTCAATAATGCTGCCGTTTGGGGGGTGAAGGACAAGAAATTCTTCACTGTCTAAGCAAAGGCAAGTGCTAAATTAGCTAACACAAACATTACCTGCCTAATCTAGGGATCTAGGGGTCATCAATTTCAAGGACAATGTAGACAGCGAGAAGGAAGGATTGGTGTGATTCGGCCACTGCAATTCTATTCCAGGGATAGGAGTAGTGTAGGTGCCACACTCTGCACACTGCAAGTAGCTGTTAACAAACTGAGTGGCACTACATGCACTGATGAGGCCTGTGTCTGGAAAAACTGGTAGGCATTATGGCTGAAAGTTCCAATAAAGA
>JAQLOL010000010.1:7692774-7708361 GCA_029783665.1 Naso thynnoides
TAACTGGCTTCACACGAGTTGACTTTTATTTTGAAGGAGGCTAGTCACAGGAAATATTTCCCTCTGAGGAATTTTTGCTTTGTGTTGATTGTAGCAGTGCGTGTGGACAAAAGTGGTGCTGCTTCCTGCCATAAAGATCTCGCTATGGTGGCATTTGTTCTGGAAGAGAGTGAAAGAAACACGCCACTTATTTGCACAGTACCAGTTCTGCCATCAGCACAAACTATTGAAATTATCTAAAGAAAATATCCCCCTGCTCAACCATGAGGAGTGACAAAGAGCACAGATGATCGATCATGCTCATAAACAAGAGATCATGTCTTCTGGTCTATGCGCCGTAATTTTCATAGCATTTCCGCTGACTGGACGGACTGGGCAAAGGCCTTGTGACAGACAGGATAGTAATCTCCAATCTATTCATTGATGGGCTCATTTGGCGAGACCGTTTGTATAAAAAGTGTAAAAATATTGTCCTCTAAACCTCTTTTATTGCTATCAAAGTGTGAAGTAAAGTAGCTTTTTTGGTGCTTCCATTGTTGCTATTCTGCCTCACTCATTGTTTCCCGGAAAAGAAGTAGGAGCAGATAATTCAGTCAGAGCCTGTTAAAATCAGATGTGGAACAAATACAAAGTGACACTGTGTGTGTTTTTAGACTTGGCGCACAGTTAAACTAAGATGATTTTTCTCTGAATTCCTTCCACTTGTTTCCATTTCTCTCTCTTAACTCTGGTATTAGTTGATCTTAATATAAATGTATAATTTGATGAGCAATTCTTCCCGATAAATACAAATACAAAATGTTTATTCCATTTTTTTTTTTAAATCTCTAAATACATGGTTGCACATCTACACTTTAGATGTCCTCAAGGTGTATTTGGTACAAGTACGTGCACTACATACACACACACACACACAAGTCACTTCAGGGGGACTGACTGGAGCTAGCTGAGAAAGTAGCAGCTATCATTACCACGTGTGCTTGTAAACCACGAGGACCATAGCAATCATCACTCTTAAACACAACGTTTCCCATTACTTGAGTGTGTGCACATGCCCACAAACACACACGAAACACATCCACACATGGTCCATTTCTGAAGATGGATAAATTACAAGGAGGGAAATGCACAGTGGCACTGGCATCTGAGGCAGAGACAATGAAGAGGTTTAGCTACAAGTATAATAGAATGAGAAGGGGAAAACAAAGCCAAATAATTCATAATGCATCATAGCATGCTGCATAACTGCACAATCAGGAGAACTGCTTTTTTCCTGGTGCATTACAAAAAAGAAAAAAGAGCAGCTTACAAGGCTGAAAGAAGTGAAGGACCTAGTTTCACATGGAGGTCACGCTATTTAACCAGATAATGCAGAGGATGAAATTAGCCCCGACCCCCTGCCAAAAACAGGAAAAAAGGTTGTCTGCGGCAGGTATAACTTTAAAGTCAAACAAAATGAATCCGGCTCAATCATCACCGAAGGGCTCCTAAAGGTGTGTGGTGGTGGTGACTGTGTTTGACGTACTGTGACTGTATTTTGATATTTTGGTTTAGTTGAGATGTTTCTGGGTGGGGAGTAGGGCTGTTGGAACGAATGTCCGGGGACAAATATAGGCCAAATTTGAAAAATCAAAAAATTAATAAAATTCCAACACTGAAATGGCTATTTGAGTTTGTGTGTTCTTTTTTTTGAATAAATGTGTTTGCCACCGTTCCTAAATCATGTAGAACCAAGATATTTTTGTCAAGTCTGATGAACAATAAAGTTTCAGAATCACAATACAACAAACGTGGAGAGCGCAGCATGTGCAGCCACATAACAACCACTCCTGACCATTTAAAATTGCAAATTGTGGAAATTTTTCAATTTCCGTCAACAGCTAGCTATCTCAACCTGTGTTTTCTCGGCTAGTTTATTTGGACAGAGACCAACAACAAGAGGGTACGTGAGAAAGTAAAAGGGGAGTGGACAGTGATGGTGGAGAAGCAAAAAAAAATAAATAAAAGGAAAGCGAAAAGGGAGATACCATGGTGACTGGTACACAGTGCAAGAAGAAAACCACTTTCAGTGCTATGGGGTACCTTTTTGGTATCCAATCCTCGCCCAGTCAACACATTGTTACTTGTGCGTCCCAGGCACTACATGGCTGGGATTATAGTAAGTAGGGGTGTGAACGTTCACAAAAATTGCTTAATGTTTACACAAAGGCGATTTTACCGTGAGGTCATTTGACTGCAATTAACCACTACTGCACTATATAACCACTGTCACTGTTCAAATTCTTTCAAATCACTGCAGTGTTTCCATTATATTCATTTCACATCTTGGCTCCCCTGCTGTTGAATTTTGCACCCCATTGTAAGGTTGATTGAATAATTTCTTTTTGTGAGAGAACGGAGAAGAGGAGCGGCGCGGCGCACCAGTGCCGGGTTGAGCACTGAGGGAGAGGCTGGAGAGAAGTTGATCTGCTTTCTGTTCAACAGGTTGGTGCCAAACACCTGCAGTTAGCTAATGCTAGCTTGCTAAATTATCGACTTCACCATTAAAACAAATGTAATATTTCTACGTAGCATGCTGTGTAGGTACAAACAGTATAAGTACACGCTATGATACTTAATGGTGGCGTTGAGATGTGTGGAGGGGCCCAATTCATACTAACAGGTATAATGCTACTGACTTTACCTTTAACATTTTCTAATATTGATATGTTTCCTTTTTTCAAGCAATTTTTAAGAATTGGGTTAAGGTGCCATGATATGTATATATTTTTACTGACTAGGTACAAGTGACTCAGTGTTTCAAAATTCTACAGCCTTTAAAAAAGATTTCAGAAGCGGCAGACAGAACATTATCGGCTTTTAAAAATGTCCTGTGACCTGCCACACTGACAAGTCAGAAAAGACTTAATTTTAGACCCTGTTCACGTGGCTTTAGATTTTTTTCCAAGAAAGTTAATGATAGGCCTGACAGTATTCAAATTGCTAAAATCAAATCTGTCATGAGACATTCATGTTTTTTTAATGCTATAAACAAAATAAAAATTAACATTACTATTCAGGGAGGGCAATGAGCCTGCAGTTTATTTTATGAGGGGTGGTAAGATACTTGATAAACTGGCAGAGGGCGTCAAAAAATATTGAGACCCACTGATCATGATTATCTCTTTAACTGATGCCGTTAGGTGGGTCCACCATTTTGTTTGCTTTGTGCAGTACAACTCATAACAAACAAAGATGTGCAGCCCATTTATATTTCAGCAGCATGCGGCTTCTTCTTCCTCCTCCTCTTCCTGCATCTCACGGCTGACTTAGAGAGTTGCATTTTTTTTTTCCCCTTAAACACACAGGGGGGGTTAAAAGACACTCATGCCTGGCTTAATTAGAGCTACGCTGGCAGCGCTGTGAATGCTGCACAACCAGAATCCTGCACGGCTGCTGGAGCTCAGTCGCAAGCAGGCACACAGCAAACCCCCCTTGGAGTACATACAGATAACAAGCATATATGTTGCACAGTTAGCATCTCCTAACAAGATAGCTACATTTAACCCAGCTATAATTTAGCAGGGCAGTCCAGATGTTTAAGAATTGTAACTGCACATAGACACCAGTTCATTTGCAAGAAAATTGGGGTTAGACTGGAAACTATAGGCTGACTTCATGCATGCAAAATATGGTTTTAAATTGTGAATCCTGGGCCTGTCGTTCAAGATTTCATATTGTTTTTTATAACATTACCAGTAATTCACTGTATATAATTCAATCCAATGGGCGCACTAGATGAGCATTAGCCTGCAGCTGCTGCTCTGACAAGTTACACAGCATTAACATGCCATACACGTCAGAGTGGATCTCTTTTTTTATACCAGCTAAGTCTCTGCATCCCTCTTTTGTTGTAATTTCCTGCAGTTTCATGCTCAGCCATCAAAGAGAGCACAGCTGTGTCATTGGCTGAATGCTTTAATCTATTCAGCCAGCGCATCTGTGTGCTCTGTCTCACACTACGTCACTAACTGCCTTAATATGTTTACTCGCATTTGTGTGTGTGTGTGTGTGCGTGTGTGGGCAAGGGGTGCATGTGTTTGGCTGGTTAGGGTCATGTGAGTATTCATGTGAGTGCATATGCATCCAGTCATGCACATATAGAGTATGCACAGGGCTTGCTGCATATTTGCCTGGGTGTGCTCTCATGCTGGAATCGGGCTAAAAAATGCAATACGCTCACTAACAAAGACACGCACAGAAAATGACAAGAGGGGATAATGAGGGGCTTTATTATGCCTTAAGTTGTGTTGGGTTCCCCACTGAGGGCCATATCAAGACATCACATCACAGATGCTAATCTGTGTGATGGTTAGGTTTCCAAGCAGTGCTAAATTTAGGCTGGATCTCTGCTTTTGACTGATGAGGGATATGAAATAACATTTACAGAAAGAGGGTGGAGGAAGTAGAAGCTCCATGAGAGATCCCCACAAGCCAAAATAGCCTCATCATAGAACACCAGCAAGCACAGTTATCTTGTAAAACATCTCTTTGTTTGCCATGTCACATCAGCTGACACATGCACATATCCGCTGAGATGACCAAAAGCACGGAAAGAATCTCGATTGCAAAATTGACTCTAGGAACTGAATGGAGTCAATTTTTATAGAGCCACAAACTAAATATTAGGATTGATTAAATTGTCTTGGCTCATATACATCATTGTCAACTGACTGTGTCCAATCAGAAAGTCATCTACTCTATATAATTAGCTTAGCAACAGGATGCTATTTGTCTTCTGTAATGCTCATTGAATGATTTTCACTCGTTTGGTCAGAACAAATGAGATTCCAAGCACTTGCTTGTTCAATAGGAGAATGCAGTTGGCCACTTTAAGCTCAGTGACTTTGATTAATTATGCAGTGATGTTTATTTATATCAAACCTTAGCATTAGTGGCATTAACTTCTATTGACTTTTCGCCAAATCCCTCCTCTGAGCAGTGATTATAAAATCATAGCTTAGCTACCGTAACAATCTGTCTTTTTTTCCACTTTACACTGAATGTTCAGAGTTGACCTTTCCAAACCCACAGACATAAGAGAGGGAGAAGCCCTCTTCACATTCGCTTTTGAAAGCAAGAATCTTGAATTAATTGTTGCATGTGCACAGCACATGCACAAGAAATGACATCATCACATCCCTTTACAGCGCTCTGAAATCTGAAACTGAAATCATACAGTGGAGCAATATTATGTCAGCATCGTTTTGTTAAATGTAAAAGGAAAGCTGCAAATATAAGCATGTCCCACAAATGAGCCTAAAACCTTGTAACCCTTACTTTTAATACCCACTAGTTCATTGCTAACTGACGTTATTAGATTGTAGGGTTTGCAGGTTACAATTTAAAAAGCCCAGGTCATGATTTAATATTTAATGGACTATATTTCTACAGCATTTTTCTTAGTGACCACAGAAAATGCTTTACATGCAAGTCAGCATTCAAACTTGTGGCAGAGGTTACCATGCAAGGTGCTACCTGCTCATCGGGAGCAATAATTATGCAAATTAATGGCTGCTCTATCAGGAGTAATTTGGTGTTTAGTATCTTACTCAGGGGCACTTTGATGCGCAAAGTGCGCATTGCGGAGCAGAGGATCCAGGGATCGAACCAACAACCTTCTGATATGTGGACAACCCTCTGGACCAGAGCAGCCCCCAACACCTGTGAGGTGTTTAAGCTAATCCTGCAATCACAGTATAGTTAATGTCAGGTCTGCCTCACTTATTCTGTATTAGTTCATTCTTGAACCCAGCAAAACTCTTTTTGCCTACGCTTGGGAAACACGAATCCTCCTGAAGCCTTTTTATTTTGGTGAAATATAAAGTATGAAGAAAAATGAAGTCTTCGAAGTGTAACTTATCAGCTTAACAAAGTTATCCTAGAAAAAAAATAACATCTTGATATTACATTTGTCCATAGCATATTAGAGTACTAGGACTGTCGCTATACTTGATTACAGTGGCATTATTTTCTCTGTTGTATCATCAACTGGCTTTAGCATCTGACTTTTAGCACAATTTCATGCATGATATTAGGTATAACAAAAAAAAAAATCACATTTAGGACAATTTACAAGATTGCCGATATAAAAATGAGTCAGCTAGAAAGCTTAACAGAGGCAGCATTTTTGATATTAATTGAGCTACCTAGCTTTATTTTATTCGCTAGCTAGTACTAGGACTGTCACTGTTTACTTGATTTTGACAACAATGGCATTACTATGTGTGTGGTGTATCATAAACTGACATTTAGCACAATTTCACGTGTTAGTTATTATGTATAACAACAATAACAAAAACAAAATCATATTTAGGACAAATTACAAGATTCTCTATATAAAAATGAGTCAGCTATAAAGCTCAACAGAAGCAGCATTTTGATACGAATTAAGATAACCTTAGCTTATTTTACTAGCTAGCTAGCCGATAGCTAACTTATAACATATGGCAGTGGTAGTCATCATTTTGGCCACAGAAACCAAAGTTGCTGGCTGTAAAGAAAAAACATGCTTTTATGTACCACTGTCTGAAATTAAGCACCCACTGTTTATAAAATGACTATAAAATTTAACTGGTAAGCCACATATGACAACATTATCAGCGTAAACTGCACATGTGCTTTAAGAGGGGTTAGGAAACCGTCAATTACATACAATGGAAATTGCTTTCAAAGGTCAGACTGGGGGATAAAGTTGGCTTAAATGCACAACAGTCCAGTCTGGGCCACTGTCGAACATCTTCCTATAAATATCTCTCAGATGGAGGATACAGTGTGGATGCTATGATGTAAGCCTCAGCGCGATAGCAACCTGCATCTTCAACCTCTTAGTTTCCTTTGAAGTCTCTCTATGGGGGTGTGGGAGCTGAGGGTTGGTAATGAATCAAGCTGAGCCATAACAAATGTCCTTATTCAACTCTGCTTTGATGAAATTCCACCTGACTGATCTCAAATCACAGAACACAACAGTGAGAGCTTGCTGACAACTGTTATGAAAGCTACACTGGATGCCAATATGATGGAGGGCATTGAGCGACTTCAAGGGTCCCTTCAGGATACATTACTCTGTTTCTTCCCTTTGCTTTGTCCTCTCTTCGTTCCTCTTTCCTCTGTGATCACTGAGTGGGATGAAATCTAATGAGAGTGTCTACATTTACACTGTTTTTTAAGTCCACGTCTTAACTCCTGGATGGTTGTCATGCCTTTAAAATCCTGCTCTTTGCATCTGTAAGAGTAGAATACACCCTGCAAGTATTTTAAACAAGACTTTATTTATTAATAATATCCTGAGCAAGACCTGGTGTCATAATGTACATCTGCGGGAAGTATTATATGTAAGAGCTCTGTAGAGTAATTTCCTCAGTGTGAGCCTTTTTTATTCGACAGTACAATGTGTGAATACGCCACACACAATAAAACATCATAAAACATAGGCTACTGAATTGATCGTACTGTGGAAAAATCCTGTTAACAAAGTTGACATAATGAACACATTACAAGCTACAATCTCTCTTATCTGACATTTCATTGCAAAATCACTCTCAGTTTGCAGTATCAGGCCATAGAAAGTTGCGAAATGGCTTTTAATACTTCATATGAGATAAAGTGCGGCAACACTGTCGACGTGCTTTGTAGAAGTCCAGGGCTCATCTAGAACCCTTCCATATTCAAGATAGGTGGAAAGACTGCCAGAAATAACAAAAGAGGTAAGTAATTATAGAGGGATCTTACAGACAAAGCCACTGACACACTGCCAACACTATGTAGCTGTGCCTTGCAGCAACCACTGCTGCTGCTGCTTCTGCTGCAAAAGGTTGTAAGTTGTATTTGTGACGGCTTTCTATGCACGTTTAAGTACTTAGCTAGAACTGTAACAGAGTAGTAAAACTACATGTTAAAGTGAGTACGAGAAACTTTCAGTTCTTGTTGATTCTAGCGGCCCCTTTGGACAAAAGCGGTAGTTACACAAGCACCTACTGTCATAAAGATCTTTGGTAGCGCATGCCAGGCAGGCAGAACTTGACATTAACACCGGCAACATGTGCATTTGTTTTGGAAGCGAGTGAAGGAGAGACCGCAAGATGGATCGCGATGAGGTAATGTATTTATATGTGACCTAGAAATAAGTTAGAAGCCAGTTGTATGGCAGTAATGTCCACCGAGACCTATTACCTCTATTTTCTGTAGGCTAACGTTACACAGCCATTTGCATTAATTTTACATGTTAAGGTACAAACTAACACCCGTAGGCATAGAATATAATTGCATTATTGTCACTGCACAGAACAACAAAATTAAAAAAAAAAAAAATCTGAGTTTACGGGGATCGAGACCCGATCACGGGCATTAATAGTAACTACATAAAAATAGCAGTCTTTTCACTGAGGGTCTTCTTTGCTGTTACAGGAAATTTATAATCATCAGAAGAATCATGGGACTGTTTCATAAAAACTTTAAAGTTCCTTGTTGTCAGTTTATTTCTTACAGCTCTAGCCAGGGGAAGGTCATCCAAAACGGGGACTGTCCCCGGATATCGGGGATGTCTGGTCACCTTAGAATATAGAGCCAAGCCTGACTACAGAAGCAAGGAAAGGCACAGAAGTCTAATATTCTTTCAGGCCACCTGAATTACAACATGCTGAAAGGTTTTTATGGAATCTTAGCACAATGACACTAAAAACAAATGGCCTATCCTGGCTTGAAGGGTAATGCCATAATAATGTCAGAGCCACAGAGCACTTCACAGTAGATCCATGCCAAAATTTCAAAAAGTACATTTAGAGCATCTTGTGTTGTGAATTCAAGTAAATACAGATAAGACTCATTTCTCAATTTCAGTTTTTTGTTTGTTTTTCACTTTTTCCACGTGTTTCCGACATAGTAATAGGCATTTCTGGCTTGGCTGGGCTAAAAACAAAGCTCACCTTGGCTTTGTTGTTGCTGACATCCATAGAAAAGTTTGGTCTCATCTTCAACTGAAGCATATTCTGAATGAAATCCATTCCAAATATGACATGATCCACTACAGTTAACCGCTATAAGAAAAGAATCAATCCTTGCTTTTGCTTTCTTTGTGAAATTTTGACTTTAAGGCTGGTGGAGATTCACATGCTACTGTATGCACTCCTATAGTTTCTTCAAGGACTGTCAACAAAGAGCAGAATTGGTCTATGTATCATGGCAGACTTGACACAAAGAACAATAATGTTTTTGTTTGTTTTTTTTACTGATATAAACAAGGCAAACTTTACCTATTCATGGTCCTAAAGCGAAGTTTCACCAGGTGCTTAGGGGGAAGGGTGCAGACAAAGCAATTGGCTTTCTAAGGTTGACCATTCTTAGCAGGTATCGCTTTAATAGTGATTAAACTGGAATTAGGTCAAACTGGTTCCTACAGCACGTTACTGGTACAATACATGCACATATAGGCACAGGAAATGCTTGAATACACCCAATGTTTGCAACGGACTCTGGCCTTTATGCTGAATCACCTTCCTTTTTGCAAACAGGGCAAACACACACGTTCAACATCACACATATATAGCCTACACACACACACACTTCCACAGAAATAGCATAATTCCTTCAGGCCGGAGGGTGAATGACAGAGCTGTAAGGGCCAACGCTGTGTTGGGCAGCAACAGGGGCAGATGCAGCACAGTGGCCTGAGGGCATCCCTGAGTATTCAAGCTTCAGTGGGCCTCTTCATCAGCTCCCTCTGATGCTTTGGCCCTCTGACCAACAGCACACACACACACACACACACACACACTTGCAGCACAGAGCCAGTCAGGCTTTTCCAGCATTTCGGACAAGGGGAGAATTGGGGAAGAAGTAGAACAGCCTCATTGAGTTAGACTGAAAGAACTGTAGAGGATGTAGGTTATGGTGGACTGTGTCTATTTTACTAATTCTGATGCTATCGAAATATCTAGGTTAACTTTTTCAGAGTGTGTGTGTGTGTGTGTGTGTGTGTGTGTTGGGCTTCTTCCAAGGACACTTTTCAGACTCAATATCAGTTAGCCTATTTGGAGACAGCTGTGACAACTGGCTTCAAAAGTTGTGTCCCTAACTGGAAAACAGCTTATTTTGTGGGTCAGTGGTTAAGGTTGGCAAAATAGTGGTAACAGGTTAGGTATGTCCAGGAAATGAATGTTGTCTAATTTCTCTAAAAGTGAGAGTCTTTCCCTTTTAAAACAAAGGCCCATTTTCTGTGAATTAGTGTTAGCTAGCTTTATGCAAGCAAGTAAGCTGGCAAGCTAAATTTCAGCTTCGTGGCAGGTGCAGACCGGTCAACAGGCCAACACGGCTTAGAACATGAAAAATGATGTTTTAATTGTCATGCAATGTCAAAGTTTGGTCACAGTTTTATTATAGACATTCTAGATATTTTATAGTCTTGTTACAAATATGATTATAACATTTTTTCCTACTTTTTTAACCTACTTATTAAAGACCTCGTGAAACTGAAGTCAGAGCGTAATTTGCTTCCGCATATTGACGTGTTTCTGCCAAAACGGTCCTCTAGGTCGGAACTTGTTGCGGATATTGATTGACATTCACAGGAGCCAATCAGGGCGTGAGGTTCGCTGCATGATAATTTCTGTTTCTTGACCTAAAACAGCTGGATAATGTACATCAGCTGTGAGCTAACAAGCAGCAGCAGCGAGGGTGCATTCCTTTTGCTTCAACAGGTTGAAGTGAAGATAGATCTACTATTTAATCAATAGTTTAAAAAATAGCTCCAAACTCTCCTTCTGCCAGGATCCAGTGTTCATCCTTCCAAGTGCGCAGTTCTTCCCTCGACTCTCTCCTCCAGAGCTCCACACGGCTCAAAGTAGCTGTCCTCACCTCGCCCAATCCTCCCCTTACAACACTCGGCAAAGCCCATTCGAATGGTGATTGCGGATTCCAGTGACATAATAAATGAAGCTTCATTGTATCTTACTATTCATGTCCTCCCTGAAAAAAGTAATAAGTGCATTGGCTCCTTTCATGCACTTTTTGTACAGTTGGTTACAATCTCTCTCGCCCTTCCTTTATTGTATTTTGAGTGTAGTCCAATTGCAAAAAAAAGACAAAACACACAGTAAAATAAGTTAAGGTTAGATCATTTGAATGATAGATTACTTATTTTTTGCAGATATTGTGATAATATCCTTATCGTAAATCCTTACGGCCACAAATTACAGTCTACTGAAAATCTGATATTGTGACAGCCGTCACACAAAAGCACAAACCTCCCTACGATTCTCTTCCTTTTGTCATAATGTCTCTTTCATACACTCAGTCTCTCCGTGTCTTCCTATCTGTCTCACACACACACACACACATACACAAACGCACACAGAAACAAACACACCTCATTTTGTTACTGACATGCCAAGTCATGCAGAAATCACAAGGGAAGCTTTTTTTTTCTTTTTGAATCCCAGGACAAAAACAGCAAAATGCAATAACCTGGGACAAAAGTGCTGACATCTGAAGATGAGTCGGGCATTCAGACAGACTGCTTGGCTGCAGATGAAATGAGCAGAGCGACAGACCCCCGACACACACAGATAGATAGTCAGACACTTAGACAGGCACTCCTTCTGTTGACTCCTCTCTTTTAACTCGCCTCTGGCCTTCTGATCTTCTTATCCCCCTCCTTTTTTTCTCTTCATCTTGCCAAATTATCTTCTTTACTCCTCATCTGTGTTTCCCTTTCATGCTCCCCTTCTGTTAAACCATCACCGACTCTGGGTTACAGCTCATCCTTCCATCCTCATCGCTCTGCCAACCTGTCCCACACCTCCTCTCATAACCTTTCTTCTCACGTCTCTTCCATTCCACCGTCTATCTACTTCTTCCTTCGTCTGTTCTCGCCTCTCCCTATTCAAACCTTGTTTGCGTGCTCCCTCACTTTGCTTCTTGATTAGCAAGATCGACCAGCGCAAGTCTGCCAGATGCTTGGTTAAAATAGCCAATGAGTCTTTTCGAGAGGCTCCCATTTAAATAGATGGCTGAATCAGACGCTTCAATTACAGATAAGACATTTCCACCCTTGCATTTCAAACACTGTTTAACCACTGAGAGAGTGACAGAGATGTTGGCCAGTGGCACATAAGGTCAGTCTTGAAGGTTAAGGCAGCAGCACGGATAGAGTAGACATAATAGAGTGTGCGTGGCAAAAAGGTACAAGATTTTCTTCTTCTGGTCAAATTATTCAACGTACAACTCCCTCTGCCTGTTATGTAATTTGTGAATTTGCGCGAGCAATGAAGGCAACCTCCTCATAGACAGTGAGAGCAGTCTAGTGTAGAGCCATAGGGACTAAAATAGTTAGTCATGTGTTCATTACTGCTATTCTCTTTTAAGCACTCACCCCGTATCCAGAAACATTAAACAGGAGAGGACCTTTGAGTGGGTTCGTGCATTTGTGTGTGTGTGTGTGTGACTGAGTGTGAAAGCGAGAGACAGAATGAGAACCAGAAAGAGAGAGAGAGGCAGAATGTGAAGGGAATGAGGTTGTGGGATTGTGATAACTTCAAAGGTTATTATTATTATTACTGCAGGCTGAAGCCATGCTCTGGCATCCCTCAAGCTTTGATCATTATGTAAAGCTGTTGTGCTCAGCGCTGGCACTGAATACATTACAGAGTGGATAACCAGGGAGTGTGCAAGCAAGCGTACACAGACAAACACATTCTCAGCTTCTAAATTCTTACGCTTTTTTGGGTAACTCCCATCCCATCATCTCTGACAGACCAATAAAGATCAGCTTTTATCTAATCTCACCTTGTCGTGAGATCTGGACAGGAGGATACTGATGGTTGGAGAGATTGCATCCCGCCGTCACCGATATTTAAAGGGGAACAACACTAATATTACGCGTAGGCAGATCAGCGTGGTTGGTCACAAGTACTAGTTGTATAATGTCTATTTTGGTTCTGGGGGAGTTTTGTTAAGTCTGAGAAAGTAATGATATCATCAAATTTAACTCAGCTCCGATTTCGGAGCCAAATTCATCAGAGAAAGTCTGCAACCCACGCTCAGTTTAGCCATCACAGTCTTCTGTGGAATAAAGTTTAAAATAATTTTAGGCTTTCAAAATGTATTGTAAGCAAACTAATGTCATTATGGCTGCACAATGAATCCAAATGTAATTGAAATCGCAATATGGACTTCTGCAGTTTGAAAATCACGAGGCACAAGATTGGTTTCAGGAGAAACGTGTCTCATAAATACCATTTGATTCAAATATTGCAGTGCTGCAGAGTTGTCCTGGCCTAAAAATTCCTATTCTACTTTGTTTTTGTACACATCCCTGCGATAATGACATCATAACTATTTCAATCTGTTTTTCAACAAATAAGAAAAAGAAATGTGTAAAAAGGATTATTCCTTCCAATACCATCACATTTCAATCACATCACACCGCAATATCAGTCCAAATGATGCAATTAGATATTCTCAAAATAGTGCAGCCCTAATTGTCATAATACTGCTACAGTATAGAGTCATTTAAAAAGGATGCATTACTGATTCTATTTACAGTAAGCACCATTCCCAATATTTTATGGCTTGCAATTTAAGGTTAATTTCACTGCAGATAAAAACGCTGCATCCCAAAAGACCAAAAGCAACAACTGCTGCACTAACTGATTTAACTGCGAATACATTCAAACTGTTATAGTACTTTATTATTCACCCTATAATTAATTAATCCCTTGCCAAATGACTGTCACGGTTGCCTAAAGCCCAAGGTGACATCCTCAAAAAGTCCTGCTTTTGACCTAAATCCAAATATATTCAGTTTCCATCAAACAAAGAAAAGACGATCCGTGTAATGTTTTGCATTTTGCATGAAAATTCACTGAAGCAACAGACAGATTCATAAAAGGTTCATAGATTTTCCTTGAATTTCCCCCTTGACAAAGTTATTGTTCTACCTCCAGTACTTTGCATCAGGAGGGCTGACGTCTGGAAGTCAGGCTAGCTTCCGTTTTACTCACAGTCCTGCCAAAATACTTCAGACTGCATCCACTGTGCCTTCTGTGCATGTACACTTAAGCTACACCGGTCTGTGATACCTGTTCTGGGATAAAATGTGCAACTCCTTTGTGCTCCATCTTATTATTATCTCTATTATTAGAGTGTTGCTGTAAGGACGATTATGAGCTTAGGAGGGGAGCCCCAGCTTACAGAGCCCATAGCCACCACTTTTAATTTTCGTCTCCACATTCTAGTTCTAATTCTAAAGCCACATTGAACTTGAAAACAAGCCATCTGTTCCTGCCCTTACCTGGCCTACATTAGCCCGAGTGCACACAACAAACTCCGGCTGTGCTGCAAGAGGGAAACATGCAGTGCAAATTAATGTCTTGCACTGTCATCATCACTGTCATACAACAGGGCCATAAATGACGAGCAGTGCTACAGTAAAAGAGAAGCTGTCGCGCTGGAAATGAAGAAATATGACAACACGAGAGCTTAAATTCCATTAAGGCTATAAACGCACCACTGACACCATGCACACATTTACAGTCCATGCAAGATTAACGCTGTGGGTGCATTACAGTTAGGCTATTTTTCCCTCGATCAGCAACCATCGACAACAATCCTTCCTCACACACTGTCAGCATTTAGGAAAAACACGCATAAACAAACCTCAAAATGCATTCGCAACACGCATCGGTGCGATGCCCACCCAGTTCAATACCAAGGACAGCGGTCGACGCACGAAGCGCCTGACAGCCATGACAACACATGTAGGCTACTACTACAAAATGACAGATTTATTTCTGCACGGATGCATCGTAAGCAGCGTCACATCTCTGCCCTGCATGACACTGCTGTTTCAGCGCAACGCATTCAGTGAGATAACACAGGCACAGAGACACAAAGTAAACCACTAGAAAAGCATTTCGTCTTTCCAGAGGCTTTTTTTTTTCTGCACCCCCTGCAAGAAGCAGCAGCAACGTTTTTTTCACCACATCCGCGCCATCTAAGCGCGTCTGACGGATAAAACGCTCCGCACATACCTGCTTGTCTCGGGGTCGAAGAGCTCACATGTCCCGCGGCTTGTTTTGGTCTGTTATCGTGGATATTATTATTATGGTGGGCACCGTTATGTGTCTGCCAGCGCCATGTTATTATCACTGAGAGGAGGACTGTGCGGTCCTGTGCGCTACATCCGGGCTGTTGGGGAGAGCGAATGAGCGCAGTTTGTGGTGGCGGAGAGGGCGGGGAGTGGATATGTGGAGCACCTGTGCAGCAGGGCAAGGACGAGTTTCAGCCACCACCTGGATGCACTGTAGCCTACTTCAATTAGCCCACATCCACACCTACATCTTTAACACATACTTTTTCAGTGGGAAATCCGTGGAAGTGGAAAGCTCCATAGATTTGGGAGCTGACCAAAAAGACAATGCAGTGGATTCACAATATAAATTGATTTAACAGGGGCGTGTTTAGGGAGTGGCCTGGGGTGGCCCATCTGATCAACCACCCCAGGTGCCACCCCATTTGACTGGTTATCTGCCCAGTCAGAGGCGGGCCTGTTT
>JAQLOL010000010.1:7742115-7761212 GCA_029783665.1 Naso thynnoides
TTTTTGCTTATCTCATAGACCCTAAGAAACACACACACATGCCAACACACTCACCTGATGCAGCGGTCCTGACAGCCGAAAGCAGCGTACTTGCAGGTGGGGTCTACACTCATGTCGTACAGTGTGCTCTTCCTCACCGTGTGGTGGGAACGTCTGAACTCTGTTCCCCTGTCAGTCTGTAAACCAACACCATTAGATAGAGAGATGCCCATTTAAACTGCAAACAAGACAGAAAACAACCTACAAGCTTCCGATTTGAATTGGTACACAAGTAGTCTACTGCGTGCGTCATTCCCTTCAGGTATCCTTCTTGGTTTCCCATTAAAAGTATCTAAGGCTGGATTGCACCAACAAGGATTAATACAGTCAAACATCAGCTCTAATCAGAGTTTAGGAAAACAGGGTTTAAACGGCCTTGATCCAGATTTAAAATTCAATAGAGCTCTGTTGCATCATTTACAATTAATCTCAGTTTAGTAAAGCTAAGACTATTTATTTTAACTGAATTTGAACTGACTTTAGTAAATACAGACAAGCACTTTTATTGAAATTAAAGTGAAGTCTGAAGAAAAATGTTGCATTGTTGCTAGCTAGCTAAAACATTGTTAGCTTAATGGTACTTTAATGACTGTGGCTGCCATGTTTGACAGTTGGTCCAATTTCTCCTGTTCAGCTCCAAAACAGTTTCCTTGGTGAGCCAGTTTCTTCACAAAAATGTATCACAGTGGGTTGAGTCTGTCTCTCGACATTCTATGAGGAACTTGATTATTTTGGTCAATCTATTTTAAAAAATGCAGCAATTTAAATTAAAGCTCCACAACTGCAGGTTTGACGTTAACCTGAGATCACAGTTTATATTGGACTTACTTACCAAGTTTTGGTGCGATGGAGTAAAATTTAATCTTGGTTTGGAATAAAAAATAAACTGAGGTTTAAAGAGAGGTGCAACTGAATTTAAACTTAAACCATTTTTAATCTGGTTTAAAAGTTAAACCTTGTCGGAGCAATCCAAAACTGTCCTGTTTGTTCAGCTGGTAAAGCTGGCAGGAAGCATTAACTGATTTATTCCACCTACCGAATTTCTGAGCTTTACATTCTGCATGTTTCTCCTTCATTTTTTGTCTTTGTGCTAAACGTATACAAAAAACCTGGGTGCTTGTATGGAGAATGCAGTAATTCATCTCAATCTGAGCGAGCGACCTTGCAGCTCATCTTGTAGGCTAACATAATAAACCAAACCGAATCTAAAGCAGAATACATGCATTCATCTTTTTTGGAAAGAAAGTAGCAGATGAGATGGTCAATATCAACAAACAGTACTCGTTGTCAAAATGCATAAAGGCTTATTGTGAAGTATTTGCCACAGATAAAGTTTGGCAGCACTGATATGCTTCACAAAGACCCAATTTGTGTTCAAGTCACATCACATTTGAAGTTATTTCCACAGAAAATCAGTGTTTCTGCATTAAATCATACATGCATGGTCAGAAAAGCCGAAAATGGTTCATTAAGAATCCTTGAAAAGATGGATAATAACAACAAACACTCCAAAACAGGCTCATTTACATTCTGTCGGGGGCAGAACTGTCACAACATGTTTCTCCAGTGAATACTTCATCAATATCTGGCTGCTGAGGAGAGGTTTTACTGAGGACTAACAAGCCATTGTTTATTATGCTCTACAATGTTTATGAGTCCCCGGAGTGGCCTGAATCGTTTCTTAAGTTTAACAAGAATGTTGTGACTTATGCAACTCTGACCAAACAGGAAACTGTCCCAGTAACCCAGAAGCACATTGAAGCGAACCGGCTGCAGCAGGACTCCTCCTTTATCGCAATTTAGTTGTATAACTTGCAGTATAAATGCTCCTTTTGTGGTAAATGCTGTAGAGTTGTATTCACAAACAGAGGGTAAATAGATTGTGTTACTGCTGTGCCGCACAATGGGTTCTTAATGTAAGAATTAATGAGGAATTTGAGTCAAAAGCAATGAAGCAGCCAAGAATGTTGAGCAGAGATAAGACTCTCATTGTGTCTTTTATAGACAGAAATAATTATGAATTAAAAAAAAAAGATTTATGCAGTAGCAAGAAACTCTGCTGTTTAATCAGACTGTTCCTCTGTACTAAAATATTAAGCAGCAGGTCAGGGAGAAACCAGGCATTTGTAGTGATTTTTCAAAGGGCTCCAGGATAAGCTGGCATCCAATAGCATATAGCTCTTTTTAAATGTTGCGAGTATTGTCATGACACACACACACACACACACACGACAAAGATGACACACTCATTCAACTCTGTCAGTGGTTAGCTTAGCTTAGCATGAAGACTGGCGACAGGGAGAAACAGCTAGCCTGGCTAGCTGCATGTCGTTTTTACCCTTTAGTTTTGGTACACAACAAACTCAAAGAGATTGACCATGTCAGTTAGCGAGGTAAACTGTTTCCCTTTGTTTTCTGTTGTTGTGCTAAGCTAAGCTAAGCTAAGCTAACCAGCTGCTGGCTCAAGCTACAAATTTATTTAGTGAACAGATGTGACAGTTTAAGCGATGTTTATAAATCTTATCATCCGACTCTCGGGACAAAAAAAGAATTATTTATAACATGAAAACAACTGATACAGTTCTCAGTCAGGCACATGATGGTGATTTTGGTAACACTTTCCATGAAGCCTGTCTCAATAATGCATTATAACACATTATGAACACACTTAAAATGGGTTATGGGTGGTTATGGCTAAAACTATGATTATACAGCATCATAGGTGCATTTGAAGTACATTTCTAAGGCATTATAGATGCATGCTTTAAGTAAAGCATTACTGTGATTCTAAGTCAGTGCAATAATATAATTATAGCCACTTATGTACATAAAGTGTTTGTAGTTACGGAATATCTTCTGCCTGGTATAAGACCGAATCTTCTTTATTCTTATCTTACCTTGTGTGCAGTGCGGAAGTAGATGCTCTTGTCTGCACCACAGCTGATCATTTTCACCTTGTTGTCACTGGCTGAAGAACAAATACGAATATTTCATGATAAAGCTATTATGGTTATTAAGGCTTGCAGGCAAAGCAAAATGTATGTTGGTCTTCATCAGCCAGCAACAACTTGCATTTTCATTAGAGTTAACAATCGAATGAAAAGTCTAGACAGAAGATTTATCTCAAGTGCAGACTTAATTACTTCATTAAATACAAAATAATGGGCAAGACTAGGCTTTGTGCCTAAAAAACATAGCTCCACCTGACTACACATGTATATTTGTAATCTATAATTTAAACAAGCAGCTCTGCGGGCTGAATAAAAGAGAGCCTTTGTGTGGTGAGTGAATGGAGATGAAAGTGTAGATTAAGAAAAGATTAGCTGTCAGATGTTGACAGTGTCTCAAGTGGCTCACCAGCAAAGCGGACGGCTGTTATGGATGAAGAGTGTTCGTCGAGTGTCTGCACCAGACTGTAGTCATCCTCAGCATTCAAGACATGGATCAGACGATCCCTGCTCGCTGTGGCCAGCAACTTCAGACCTGACCGTGATAAGATAACTTAACCACAAGCTCCAAAAGCAATAAAACATTCTTTAAGGACGCCATCATGGTAGCAAAGTAACGTATACACATGCTCACCAGTTTCTGGTTTACTGTATTCAAGACAGAGGATTTCAGCATCATGAGCCTCCACCTTCAGAATCTCCTCCATGCTGCTGAGGTCATGAATCCTGCAGAATATGTTTTTTACATGTTTTTAGAGATGGACGTCACCTCAGTCAGTGGTCACTCTTAGTTCTAGCCTTCTTGTTGTACCTCAGCATCCCGTTGCGATCTCCAGATGCAAGGTGTTTGCCGTCTGGACTCACACAGATGGTCCTGATGCCCGTCCTGCTTTCGGCTGTCTGTCCGTCCCCTGGTTTGTCTGCATTCGCATTTGTCGTACATTCTGGATCCAGCAAGGCACTTGTGTTTCTGTCTATATAGATTATATTCAAGAGATTCTGCAAAGAAATGAACAAAAAAAAAAAAAAAAAGAAAATTCAACAAAAGGAGAATCTGTACTTCTAAAATATCTACATTTTTCTATGACATAAGGACATATGGTATTTAAAGGCTAACTCACCTTGCTGAGGATGTTCCGGGAATGTGTCCCGTCGTCCATGCGCCACAGTCTGATGGTGTTATCAGCTGAGCAACTAAGAAATGCACCTGATGACAGACCAGCACCCAGTTCCCCGGGAATATCTGGGAACATCTGAGAGAGAGTCAGAAAGAATGTGTTTAATTGGGTAGGAGTTTTTTATATCAGGCTTAACAGTACTTTTCCAGTTTTAAGGCATGCTTTTTATGAGCAAAAGTAGTCATTTTGAATGAATTAGATTCATCTAGAGACACCGACATATCCATAATAAGTCAGATTCATTGCTTAAAAGATCCGAATTCTATCTTTAACGCAGTTTTACATAAAGTTTAAACAGTCTTCGCCAGTTATGAGCAAGTTACAAATTCCCACACCAACGAAAGAAGACAATGTTTTTAACCTTGTTAACATGGTGGTTTTCTAAAATGTTACAAGACACATCATGAGTGAAATTAGATATAAAAGCCACTGAAAGGGATTTACTGGAATTTATGACAAAGGGGCCTAATTTTTCAACTTCTCCAGTCCTATTCCTATTGATAGAGATCATTTTTGCCATATTTGATGTAGTGCAGAGTTTGGATGATTCCGCATCAGCCTTAACTTTGCAATTAAAATGAAACCAAACTCTGACACGGCTTTGAAAACTGTAGGACCTGGCTTGCAAAATGCCATTAAAAAGCCACACAGTCTTCTATGAAACCCCTCATCTCACAACAGCCCCACCCTGCAAACTGAGGGATTGGTTCCTACAGTGTTTGTTGTACTAAACCCTTGCTTTCCACATCTGTGTTTGTGAGACTGTCACTGGTACAGTGCAATTCAACAGAGGAAATGCTTTTAAAAGGATATTCCAGATTTGTTTTACATAGTTCCTCATTTTTGACTTCTACAGTCCTATTCCTATCAAAAGAGACCATGCTCATCTCATTTAATGCAGTACGGAGTACGAGTTTGGACAGCTCGCCTCTTAGCCACAAATGCTAATGCTAATGCTAGTGCAAGTCTGTGGCACCAGTAGCAAGCCAATAGCAGTCACTACAGAACAGTGATTAAACACTCAACAGCGCACCTAAAGCAAGTCTAATATGATGACAGTCTATTGAGGTGAATTTGAGTGCTCACAGAACAATTTTAGAAGACAAACTACAGCTAATTTTTTAAAATTTGTGGCTCTGGTTTGTATTAACAGCGACAGGAAGCTGCCAAATTATTTACCTGCTGTTGCTTCTAAGCCACACATTAAAGAAATCCAGCCATAGTTTGACTTCAAAAATTATTCTACTAACACATGAATCCACCTAAATAAAGTGTTGGTATATCAGACTTGCTTTGGGTGCACCTTGGAGTGTTTAATCGGTAGTGTCTCCTGTTGTCTTGGTGCCATTGACTTGGCTAGCATTAGCATTTTTGGCTAAAGGGGCAAGATGTCAAAACAAAGTACTGCATCAAATGAGCTGAAAATGGTTTCTATCAATAGAAACAGGAGTGGAGAAGTCAAATGTATAGCAATAAAAAAACCAAATAGATAACACACATTGCTGTTTACCCAACCGCTTAGAGTTCAGTAAGGTTAATTAAGAGCTTCCCACAGAGGCAGAATTTTTTCACGGTTTATGTACTGATCAGTCCCTGAATGTTCCACAGTATCCAACAATTAATCTGTTTTAGAGCCACTAACTACACGCTGGATCAGAAGCTTTTTGTAAACACGTGCCACCATGGTTCAGAGGTTTGTGTCGTTCATTTCTTCCTGCATGTTTACCTCCAGGTCTCCAACACAGGCAGCATGGAAGAGGGCAGAGTGCACCTTCCCCACCCTGTTGACGTCTCTCACATCCCACACATACAGACTGTGGTCATTATATACACAGCTGAGCCAGTGACTGACGGGGTCGTAGGTAACAGCAATGGCGTCTGGATAATGGGCGTCCGTCCTGGTGGAAAATAGGTGGCTAACGGGAAGGAGATCAGGACAAATTTTTAAGGATTTTGAAACAAGAGATGCTTTCGTGAAAATGACAATAATTTTGGCAAGGGGCAGGAAATCAACTTTAAATACTGAAAAGACCACATTCTAGTATATAACATCACTTCACAATGTTTATGTAATAACTTATGATTTTGCTCTGTGGTCTTTACTGTACACCTCCTGGTTCTTTTTAAAAAATTTGTCATTCAGTGTTACCAGACAGACAACACTGCAGGAACATCACACTGGCATCAGACTAACAGGGCTACTGGAAAACAGCATATGCATAATAATTTTAAATACATTTTAAAGCCTCACAAAAGACAGATGTGAGTGTTTCAATGCAGTAACAAAAAACTAACATTTAAGTTATGGTTATCATGGTAATTGTGGTTTAAAAAATAAAAGGCTGTGATTTCCCAGGCTTTTTGAAATGGCCCCCCGGTGAGTGTGGGTTCTGATTTGGCAGTCCCCTTTTAATAAAACCCACAAATAACTTTGTCAAGTATAGAAAGATTTAAGAGTTATTCGACCATTAAATGTTGCCACTGAAGACAGGACATGCTATAAATAGAGAGCATTTGCTCCTGCACTGGATCCCTGCCAAGGAAAGGTTGTGCTCCTCCTGAGCTCTTGCTCACCTGCCCTCAGTGACGGCTGAGACGTCAGAGCCGAGGGGGTGCGGCCGTGGCAGCGTGCAGACAAAGTGCAGGTCAACAGGGCTGAAGGCTCGCACCGTCCCATCAGCACAGCCACAGAAGATCACATCCTCAGACAGAGACAGAGTCTGGGCCACATCCGTCTGCAAGGCAGCAAACAAGAGGCACATTTCACAACTCAGTCACTTACAGGTGGGTAGGTTCTATGCCTGCAGATAAAATTCATTAGAACTAGGTGGATGAGACCACAACAGTCCTGCCTGTCAGCAATGGTAAAGCTCAGAGGAGGTTGGATTGGAGCAAAAATGTGTCCTTATTGGAATACATCCAAACACATCCTGTACTCGTCCTCTTCCCTGTTGCTAATTCCTCTCTGATCCTCTGACAGAAGGCAGGAGCCGGACACACACACCCTCATCCTCACCTCTTCATTGAACACCACAGCTGGAAATTAACCATGAGCATTATTGGTTGTACAGCAAGGAGTATCAGTAACGGGTTGATAAACACACTGTAGATTTAACACTAGTAAAGGTTAATTAGATGAGTGAAATATCAAATTAACTGTGTTTATGCTTCATAAAACCAGCAGTGCAGCATTTATGGCCTTTTAAAGAGTAATCTCACCGTCAGCAATTAATTTCAATGATGTCAGTTTGTTTGTAAAGAGCTTCATCAGACACCTTTTAAAGTATAATCTGCAGTGGTTACATTTTTGTTTTATAACAAAGTTTTCAAAAATTCAAAAAAATTTTTTTTTTTTAAAGGAGAACATATATGATTTCTACATAACTGGGAAATTCTGAATCAATCGATCAGCTGTACATGTTTTAGCCTCAGTCAAACCTGGACTCAGATGAGAAGTCTGTTGTTGTGCATCTTCTTGCTGTAGTTTGCCTGTTATGATGCTCATTACCAGCAGTAAAATCTGCATATTAAATGGCGACTTGCTTGCAAATTTGAGACGTACGAAATCCAGCATCCTAACACTGGCTATAAGGATAAAAATGTGGGTAAGTGTAACCATGGTTACTGAGGTAAACACAAGCTGTGTCTCAATTCAGCGGCCACATTCTCCCAAGGGGATATTTGTAGATCGACTGCGTCACCGCAGCGTGACGAAGGCTGTCCACATTTATCAGCTCCATCAAATTCGGCTGACAAATGTGGTCGACGAATCCCCCCTGGATCCTTCACACACAGCCTAACATATCCCAAGATTCATTGTGTGCCACCGCCAATCATTTCTTTTCTTTTTATTTTTTTTAAGTAAACACAACGGACAAAGTAGGGGCAATTAGAGGGTACGTCGTTAAGTGTAAGTATTAAAAAAACAAACTAAAAATTTCTGGCAATTTCTTTATACGTACATTAGTTAACTGCCATGATCATGGTTGCTAAGCAACAACGCTCCGTAGGCTAGACATTTTGGTTTGGCTGTTGCAGCTCACAGAGTGTGAAGGTGGAGCCTTCGTCGGCTGTGGTATTCAAAGGATGTAGCTGCTGAATTGGGAGACAACTATACTATTATTTGTCAGTAACTGTTGAAAGATAAACAAAGAATCTTAATGCATCACTTCAAAATTAACCCTTGACTTTCTGAAGTACTTTAGGAACAAACTTAATTTTGAATCTTAAGGCTGCCTGTGAATCAATGTTAAGATCTTAGAATAAAACGAACAAAATAAAAATGTTTTTCCTTAATTTATAAAAGCTATCATTGGTCAAATCCATGTATTTTTAAAAGCGGGACGTCTTGTTCCAGAGCTACATGTGCATATGTAAGTATGCAGGCTATACTCTGTGGATATTATGGAAGTGACTAGTACTTAAGTCCATCCTTAAGGTGTTTATTAGGCTTAACTACATGAC
Organism: Naso thynnoides; assembly: GCA_029783665.1. NCBI lineage: Eukaryota > Metazoa > Chordata > Actinopteri > Acanthuriformes > Acanthuridae > Naso > Naso thynnoides. The sequence continues at coordinate 7,750,745 of JAQLOL010000010.1, forward strand.
TGAAGGCCATGACACCTACATGAGCTGGAATGACACAGTCACAGAAACATCCCCTGCATCTCTATGAATCGTGGAAAAATATGTATTAAGATTAAAAGCAGTGGTAGACAAACAACCTTCTGTGTTGGATACTTCCTGTGAGTCACTTACCCGTAGGTCCACCCACTTGTCCAGCATCCTCTTGCTGTTAAACTCACACAGCAGGCCTGAGGAGGTAATACAGAAGGTGGAATCGGCTGAAGAGCCCCGTCCGCAGGCCACATCGCAGAAGAAGTTATTCCTCAGCTCTCCCAGCAGCCCTGAGCGGCCCAGCAGGGGCACGGGAGCACTGGCCTGAACATCACAGAGGGCTCAGAGTTAGCTGGTGCCGCTCAGACTGAAGCTGTTAACGCAGAATACTGACTGTCGACATTACATCGCCGTCCACGCCATTTGAAAGGAAGGCTGCGGGTAGTGTTTTTTTAATGGGGTAGTGTTTTTTTAAAAGTGGGACTTCTTTGGTGTGAAAAAAAAAAGCTTTAACGCTAACGAACAAAAGGCCACTTGAGAAGGCAGGGGTTTTACAAGGGAATGTGTGATTGTTATTATTTTAAGTGTTTGTTTTTTTTCATTAGATCACACAGTATGCAGCTGTAAAGGTGTGAAGAGAACTGTGTGAAGTTCATGGATGTGAAAGCACTCAGCTCTAAACAACTGAAACAGGAGCAGACGAAAGCAAACGCCCTCCTTCACTGTGGTAGTTTTTTGAGTTAGGACATTTTTCAAACTGTGTAAAAATGTTTGAAAGAAGGAAGAAAAAAGATTACTCCGAGGGTGGAAAAAATAACTCCAACTGCAGACAGCACTAAACCAGAGGGAAGGATTCAACTTACATCACTGAACTAAAACCTTACAAAAAATACATCCCCATCATCCCATAATACCTTGCTGGTCTTGCTTTGATCCAGATACCAGAACTTAACATGTCTGTTCCCCACAGTTACAAAGTAGGAGCTGTCCTCAGAGAAAGACACACCCGTCACTTTACTGGAAACCTTGTTGGCAGCCACAATCACATCTTTCTGCAAGAGAACACAGCAGCAAATGTTCAACTAAAATCTTTCTGTGATCTTAAGCCCATTTTGATTTGCTGTAAGTTGTATGAGAAGTCCAGACAGAGCGAGACTAGCTGGGTCCTTACTAGGGCTGTGTACTGGCAAGAATCTGGCGATACGATACATATCATGGTAAAGGAGTTACAATACGATATTACAATACATTGCAATATATAGTGCTAGTAAGGTGATACATTGTAGTTTTTCTTTTCAGTCTTATTTTAGGAAAACTGTCGAAGCATAAACAAAAATTCGACCATGTGTATACTTTAGTAGATCTCAGACTGCATTTTTAAACCCCATTCAATGCCATTCATTTTGAAACAGGGAACAGAAACACAATAGGACACATAAAAGTTGCTAGGTATGGGTAACTCACCCTTCTAAAGAGAATGTTTGTGTGTATTTGGTCAAAAATTGAAAAACATGAGAGAGGGTGGAATTGGAGCCATTAAGATGAAATTTTATCACGCCTGGAAAAATAGTTTCTTGCAAGTGCCGCCTTCCTAGCTCAATCCCAGCTCAATCCCATTTCACCCCTTGTCCTACCCATGTAGTCCCACCCCTCCGTTTTGCATGTTCATGTATAGGCTTAGTGGTGTCCCGATTTTAATTGAGACAGGGAGGTAGGGCGAAGTGTAATGGCCCAAAGATTTTCCAGGGACACACTTCAGATAGAAGATAGTAAGATTTGACTTGCAAATCACCGGCAACATTACCAGGGGAGCGACAAAAGTGACCAAAAAAACTCATAAATCAAGTATTTTCTCCCTTAATAAAGATTTAAAAATTAAGACAACCATTGTGTAATCCCCTAGATCATAATTTGTGTTCAATCGCATCATGTGTGTGGGGGGAATGACTGTGTTTTGTGTTACTAACTATGACTGATTTAACCATTATTTCTACACCGTACCAACTGTTAAAGTCCCAGAAACGTTTGGAAACTTTATGATGTCAAGTCTGTGTTCACAACATCACCTGGAGGTGCGTACTGTCGCGTTCAGCTCTGGCATGTTGCGTCTGGTTACTGTGAAAGCTATCGGAGACAACTGATGATGTAATGTGTTCTTGAAGGGGTGTCCCATTTCATTGGCGTAGATTTCAACCACTACCCCCTGTGACTTTAATCCAAGGGGCAAAGGGTAGGGGTAAAAATGCGAAATAAGATTAGCCCTTTCAAACAGACGCTCTTTTTAACTAACGCTGTCGCGCATTTTCGGGTATTTTTTCAGTTACATTTATTGAATATGGACAAAACATAAACATACACGATACCCAAGGGTGTTTTGGGAAAAATGCTCTGGGTTTATGTGACCTACGTTCCCCATGTTGACAAAGGACAATTACATGTAGTAACGCTGGTAGACATACCTTCCACGCCCAGACATTGACATTCATGTCATGCTGGTTTCCCACACTGACAATGTATTTGCCGTTGGGAGAGAAAGCGACGCAGGAGATGCCATATTTGTGCGTCTGGAGCTCCGCCACCTGTCTTCGTTCTGCCACGTCCCACAGCCTCACTGCCGGAAGGTGACCGCTCTGGTGAAAAGGAAAGAGAGTTGCGGAGAGCGGTGGAGTCACAACAGAGACAATTGAAAGAAAATTATTAAATATTTTCACTGAAAAGAAAGTCTGATTCTGTTGCTATATTGTGTCACATACTGCTACTAGATACATAAGTCAGCTGTCAGTCTATCCAGCTTTCTAGGAGATAATCCTCCCTGTCCTCTGCTCACTTCTCCCTCAGCTTGTTCACATTATTCCCTCTCAGGGATCAAAAGGTCAGCAGGCTATTTGTGCAGACTCTTATTCTAATATGGTAGAATGACCTTTCAAAGGTCAGAGTTAGTAGGTGAGATGAGAGGCAGCCTGAAGGACGTTGCAAATGGATGACATTGAACTAAAGACTGAGCTGCATACGAAGCAGATGGAAAAAAAAAAAAAAGACAAATAAAAAAGATATGCGTGTGTGCTGCCGGGCTGTCCTTGATGTAAATTAGCTTGTTTGGTGAATGAGTGCGTGTGATAGACATTTCTTATCAGATTATTCACTCAGGAGTATCTTTAACTCATCTCATCTTTAAAAGAGCTGTGATGTCTTCAACTTTGATCACAGAAACAAAACCTTGAGAACATCAAGTAGCTTAAAAAAAAAAAATCTGTTATGTTCTGTAAACCTCCAATGAGGAATTTTGAAAAGCCTATCGTCACAACATTAGATCTTCTGAACTTTGCTCTCTGCTGTCAAGGCAACAACTGTGTGCTTATCCACTTACATGGAGAAGTCTTAAATCGGCTTTGATTGGCTGGGGCGGATTAACACTGTGCGTTGTGTTGAGGCAACACCGTAACTACAACACGACTGCTTCATTGACACAAAACAGTAGAACGGGAGAGAACTTGGGCCCCAAAACTGTCTCCTTAAATCCCGCTGGGATGATTTCATTACAAACAATCTGACTCTTTTTACAGTGGAAAACTACAGCCTGGAAAAATTATCGGCTAAATACACTAATTCTACTGCAAGTTAACCTGATTAAGTCTTAGGATGTATAAAGGAAGTAAAAAGGGAACTAAAGTCATAGGAATAAAATATTAATCCCCAGAAAAGATAAAGAGAAGTAATCCAGGAATTATGCATGCAATTGAACATTGCTGCACCTAAATGAAAAGTAAAATAAGACAATATATTTATATCATTTAAAAGGATATTCCGCCTTTTTTTCATAGTCTCATTTTCCACCTACTCAGTCCTATTCCTATTGATAGAGACTATTTTCGAACTACACTTGCTGTTGGCTGTTTTCAGTTTTTATGCTAATGCTAGCGCAAGTCAATGGCAGCAGTAGCATTCTTTACCAAACTGTTTGATCACTTCACGGTGCACCCAGCGCAAGTTTAATATGACGACAATCTATTGAGGTGAATGTGAGTGTCTGCAGAATAATTTTAATTAATAATTTATTATTGTCAGGCTACGGCTGAACTTTCTCCAATTTGTGGCTGTGTTTAGGATTAGTAAGGACAGGAATCTGATGATGAACTATTTACTTCCTGTTGCTACTAGGCCACAAATTAAAGAATTCAGCCATATTTCAACTTCTCATATTACACTATGACCACACGAATTTGCCTCAGTAGACTGTCTTCATATCTGACTTGCCTTGGGTGCACAGTGGAGTATTAATTAGAGTTTGGTAGAGAATGCTACTTGTGCCATTGCATTAGCATACGCGGCTAAAGGGCAAGCCGTCCAAACTCTTAACTGCATCAAAAAAGCTGAAAATGGTCTGTATTGATAAGAATAGGACTGGACAAGTCAAAAATGAGGCCCTGTGTCAAAAAATCCAACCCTGTAGAGCCCAAACACATGACAGATTGCCTGCAAAGCTGCATTTACACTGCACAGCAAAGCTGGACTCAACTCTACTCGTTTCGTTTATCTTTACTTGTTTTCCACTGCAGATGGCACTTTCCTAATATAGGAAGGATTTTCATTGATTGTCACATGAACAAAGCGCCGCTTTCATTTTTCCAGCAGCTCAGTCAAACACTCACAACACACACAAGGAAGCAACACTACCCAACAGAGGATACCGAAGGGATGGTGTACGTATGTGCTCTGTTCAGCTCTTTTATCAGGGTTGTGGGATAAATGCGGTTGCTGTTATTGGGAGTTCAGCTATTTCAAAATGCCGCTTTTGTTTAGATGTCAAGTATCGCAGGACTCATCAGTGGTCTACAGAGTTTAAGACCTTTGAGAAGCCTCACCTCTCCAGTGACCAAGTACTTGCCATCAGGGGAAAAGGAAAGAGCTGTGATGGTTTTTCTACGAAAAAAGAGAGAAATGAAGAATTACGGCTCACTATGACTCATGTTCAGGTAGTTTTAACAGCTCAACGTTGTCTTGTTTAAAAGCAGATTGTGTTTGTATTGACTCACCTCGAAGTGATTATGTGGTGCTGTCTGTTCTTCTTGGGGTTCAGTAAGACTACCACACACCTACACGAGGGAAGAATGCGATCAAAATCCAGCATATGCTTGAGTTTACAGAAGCATCAGAACGGATCTAGAAACTCATGTTTGGTACGTATTCCTTGTAGCGAGGTCATACTTTGGTGCAAGTGGAAAATTTCCACTGCTGCTCTCTTTGATGTGTTTTTGTATCTATTTATTTAAGGTGTTGAGAAATGAGAAATGCAAACACTTTTCAAACACATTTTCAGGTCAACAAACGAACAACTGAACTCTTTTTTTCATGGTGCATATTTGTGGCATAGCTTACACACGGTTACTGAATAAATGTCATGACCTTACAACATTTAAACTCTGACGTAACACAGGAAACCATACAGAATTACTCTAATAGCAGCTAATACGAGCAGAAGTGGCCACAGTTTACTAATCTCAGTTGATATGTAACTGAACTAAATTCTGGGACCAGCTAAAAAAAATTTCCAGAGGATTACAGCAATAACACTGCACTCAGTGATGCACAAACTCTTCTGGCATTCATTTAGGAATAGAATTATTAACTCTGAAGATTACTTCATGTGCTGATATTAATTAAAATACCAAAAAGTGCTACACAGATGGGTAATGGAGAGGTACAAGCATTTCTAAACTTGGAAACAAAGTAGCTTTAGACGGCTTAGCTTCAAAGACACTAAACTGTGTGAGACTACATGTTAGCTACATCAGTGAAAAAAAAAAAAAAGGAAAATTACATTTACTAATATTTTTAATAATAGTTTGATGTTTTGGAGGGGAATAAATTCCCATTTAGTGGGAGTATAAGAAGACTGTCTCATTACTGAAGTCGAATTTTGAAGCTATAGCTCAGTAGCTTAGCTAGCAAAGAGATTACAAACAGAAGTAAACAGCTAATGGCACCGTTACTCTGTACAAAGGTAACAAAATATCTCTGACGATATACAATGAAATGTAAGGTTGAGGTGGATTTTGTTATTTTGAACAGTGACAGTTAATTATAGTTGTTTTCCTCCTGTTTGCAGCCTTTTTGATAAGCTGACTAGCTTTTTCTAAATTTATCGTACGTAAGTAAGGGTTGTATCCATCTTCTAAGGGTATTAGCCTAAACTCAACTTTTAAGGAGAACTCCCTGAAAATCATGACAAAACGTAAAATTAGGGCCGTCAAACCATTATTTTTTAATCGCGAATACTGGCAGAATTTCAACAGCTAATCGCAGTTATTCTCATTTTTTTTTAATCTTGTTTAAAATTAAAATAATTAGCATTTCACAACAGTTTTTAGGTCCATATTAACAATGTAATGCAATTCTTACCAGTGTAACTTGATTAGGAATCAAATGCCAACCAGAGTATGTCTCTTGCATATGTCTCGCGCAGCAACAAGGAAGTAGAGCAGTGTTGCCCCCTGCTAGTTAGCTTAGCTCAAACAATGGTAGTCAATGGGAAGTGCTAGCCTGCCTCTGTCTAAAGTCATCAGATACACTTTCCAATACTCTGAACAGTCCTGTGTGCTTGTTGTGACTTATTTACTGTGTTATATTATTTTTAGACTAAGATTAGCACTTTACCTAATATTCTTTTTTTTAACAGACCTTTTGTTTTGTTGATCTACGTCCAAGTTAAAAAAAAAACAAAAAAGAACGTTTCGTAGGCCACACAGATAGATGAATTTTTGATTTTCTAAAGGGTTTGCTGAAGGGTGTCTATGCCTGCACCTTTTGAATTGTATAGTAGAAAGTTGAAAAATATGAAACACTGATCATGGTCAGTTCAATGTTTCTTGTCACAAAGTTTTATGTTGCATATCAGTCACTCTTGCGTCACCAATAGGTCAAAGTTGGAGCATGGTTCCGATTTTATAAATAAAATTTTAACATGCCACAAACGTTTACCAATCTTCAGACCAAGCCTCGCAAAAGTTTTCAGATGGATTTTTGATTTTCAAAAGCGTTTGCCCATCACAGCCACAGCTTGCCCTCCTCAATCTGCAGCTCTGTTAGTATCAGTGGTTTTGATTGGTGGTGATCTGAATGCTCTAAAGTAAAACTTCTGTCTAGCGTCATTAAGTGTTTATGTTATACTTCTAACCCCCTGGGATTTATCCACCGTTTATGTGATTATTCTTTTTACATATCCAAATAATCCTGCGATAATCATTTATTTCCTGCCAAAAAACTTCCTCTTTACCTCCTGTTTAAGAGCAGCACAAACACAAATGATCCACTTGTTTGTGAGCAGTCTGTTCTTCAGCTCCGTGCCAGGAAACTGCATTCCTGGCACAACAGCTTGTGCAGATTTAAACTGAGACGGCAGGTGGATTGCCAGACTGTGCACAATTTGGGAAGTATAAAGCTTGCTAAAATGATAGTTAGACCCTGGTCTGACACACACACAAACGCACACACACACACGCATATGTGGACAGGAGTGCCCATGCCTGCACAAACCCTCAGATCAAGAATCACAAGCATGCGTTCCTTTACACAACAGAACCGTAAACAGCCATCGACCTTTCTATGATTTATACAGCTTTGTGGGAAGATTTGAAAACAACACAAAAGAGACTCTGTGTGCAGTTTCAGTAAAAGCCTCGAGGGACGAAGTGTGCTTGTTTTTTAACTCTGCTTTCACCCTGATGGTGCAACAACTCTGAGGCCCCAGAGCATCACCACTGTAGATCTAAATCCTCCAACCTGCAGCTCACACTTTTTTTCTTACATTTTGCACCCGGCAATTTATCACAGCCAATGTTTGAGCGGAATTAATAATCGCACACAACACTCTTTACATCAGTGTATCACTGAAGGAGTCAAAGGAGACTCCCTGAGGACAGGATAAAGAGAAGCTTCTTTGATGAGAAAGCCTGCAGTGTTCCTCTGAGATTGTGCAGAGATAACAAACACACACACAGAAATTTGCACACTAAGCACCTGCGTAAGATAGACATGATAAGGAAGCTGTGAGTGCATGCTGTGTTGATAAGTCACAGGTCAGATGTCGAGATAAGGATGCAGAAATCGTGTCCTCTTCTCTTCTTACCCTGCAGGATAGGCAACAAGTCCAGATCGCGGGTCACAGGCCAGACCACTGTTCCCCGAAGCTGTGATTCCAAGCACCTTCTCCAGAGTCACCTGGAGAGACACAAAGCAGGGATTTTTTTTGGTGTTGGTTTGTTGTTTTTAGAGGATGTCATGGCAGAAAGAAGTTAAAGCAGAGTTGGTTCACGGCGGGATAAACACCTCAACTCAACTTAAACCAGCAGTGATGTAACTAAGCACCCTCGTTAACGTATCAAAGACAGAAATAGATCGGTTTGGTTTCAACATGTGAGGGCGACAGCGAAGTGTCAACTCGTGTCTCTGCAGCTGTGCTTTAAAAAAAAAAAAAAAAAAGTCAAAATCATTGACTTCAGATGACTTTTAAAATATATGTTAAAAAAAAAACCAATTATCTCCTCGGAAGGTAAAATCTTAATTTATTCTGTAAGTTATTTAGCCTTTGGACACCTGCAATTGCTCTTAGTCTACTGATTTTTTCTGCAACTACTTTCTCACACTGACAAGGTTGACAAGCAGCAGGGATGTTTTTTTTTTTACTTAATGACAAGCCTGGAACCAAAATTACTATTACAGTTTCTTCTTTTCGTGCATAGGAGATGGAAGAGCCGATTTTAAGGGTGACGTTCACCCTAGTAATTAAAAACAGGATGTGACAGAAGGCATGTCATGTTGTCCGTCTCTCTTGGCAATTATATAGCAGCTGTTAATGTAATTGATTAGTCTGAAGTGTACCTGAGTCTATGGTGTCCCACTGACACATATGAAATAATTATATTAGCCTAAATAATAAATACTTTCAAATCAGTCTAAAACAGTAAATATGTCACATATCTCTCTAAGAAAGGCTCCTTTCATTCAACGTTGCTAATATGGCGTCATTAATGATTATACAATCCTTTACAAGTCTTAAAAGACGAGTTATAAACCATTTATAAGTGGGAAATTATGGGTTGCCAGGTTGTAAAGAATGCCCCTTTTTTATTTAGTAATAATGCATTTATAAATTTTAGTTGTCCTGTGCATGAATAAATACTTAAAGAGAGCAATTTTCTGCGTCACTTGCAGAATTTTTCACAAACTGTCGCCTCTAAAGTTGTTTTTTAACAGCTTATAAACTATAAAGTAATAATAGGTAACGCATTAACTGTTAATACAGATATTGATTAGGCCTCCAACTAATAAAGTTTCCTTTCATGCTTGTGTCAATAGTTTTTGCGCATATCTACAGTTAGAAATGGTACAACTAGTCTGCTTTTTTTTTTTTTTTTCTTTTTTAATACCTTGCTGGAAAGATTCTCTCCCCTGCTCTTCTTCTGTCTGGCTGATGGAGAACGCAGCAAATTCCTGATGCGACTTTTGATCGTGAATCCGTCGCCTGGCATTTTGTTTGCAGCCCAGTGGCACCGCTGAACCATCCACCGTGACGCGCCGCCGGCCGAGCGCGCTTGCAGGCTGACGAGTGAATGAGCGCCTGTGACGATCCTCCCACCGCCGGAGACCAGCTACAGAGGTTCACTAAGTCGGACAGTGTTCCTGCTGTCAGGACATGTGGACACTAATCTCCTGAGTGGCTTTACTGCCGTCCTCTGCCGCTGCACGTCAAGTTGCCTTCTTCTCCCGCAGCCTCCCAACGCCGCTGGGCTGCTGCCGCTGCGTTCGCTCTGACAAGTTAGAAACAAAAATCGCCGCTGCCCAAATGTTTGCTTGCATGACATCATTAGTTTAATCTCAACCCGCAAAAGTCTCATGATTGCATCAATGAATGCTTTTGTTGCTGCAGTCCCTAACTGATTTAATAGGATTAGAGGGAGTGGGCAGGCTTACAGCTGAACGGCGGATGTTTGGGCGCCCTTTGTTTGGATGCTGACTGGACCATAAAAGTGATATTTTATCTCCGAAAGTATCATTTTGTCGTTTTATATGCAGATTTAATTCACTTAAAGTAATTTTCAGTCTCATTTTCAAACTATTTCAATGGCAGACATAAGGCGTTACCTTTAAATTAGGTATAACATTATTTTTATTGATAAGTTTAAAGCGATATTTTGCCGCAAAACGGCTTGTGTATCCGTTACTCGCACTTACATGAATTGACAAATACATATTTTTCCTTACAGCATAAAATATTCCACAGTAAACAGATTTTTTTTTTTTCCAAAAACGCGAGCCACTCGCTGTAGCTGTTTTTGCTAGCAGGCTATGGGGATACGATTTCAAAACGTCAAAACCACCTTAAAATGTTCATTCAAAAATCTTAAAATCTTCTTGTGTTATAATGCAAGTTAACTATATTGTGTCACAGACTTAAAACGCT
>JAQLOL010000010.1:7762170-7777479 GCA_029783665.1 Naso thynnoides
TATTGATCAGACAGTGAGCTGTTGCTGCTGCTGCTGTCTGTGTTGTAATGTTGGTAAGACGACAGTGGCACAGGCAGTGGGTGTTGAATACAGGAGAGATAATTAACGAGCAGCTGTGCTCGGATTGGAGACACGACGACATGGAGGCGAAGAACCAGCCGTCGCAAAGCGAAACTTTGGTTTATAATTTTCGCTTCTGTCGCACATTCGCGTCGCCGCCAATGTGAATGGTTTTGATGCGAAATATTTTTTATTTCGCAAATTCGTGTCGCTTATTCATCACGTCCCCGGTGTGAAAGGGCCTTTAGGCTTCAAGTTCCGCACAAATTAGGGCGTGGCTACTTTGAGTGACAGCTGGCCAGGAGCTGGCTGCTAGCCAAGCAGGTGCATAAAGTTCTGGAGCTTAAAAAACTGTGAAATTACAGTTTTTAGATGTATTGAGTCTATGAAATGATAAAGAAGATTTGGTTCATACCACCTGAAGCTTTTGAGATTTTTGGATGGATGTTTTCAGATGATTTTGATGTTTTGAAACTGTATCTCCACAAACTGTCGGCTAGAGTGAGAGGCTCGCATTTTTGGAAAAAAAAACAACAACTGTTTACTGTGGAATAATGCTGGAAGAAAAAAAAACTATATTCTCCAATTCAAGACATCTAAGGTTGAGTAACTGATACACAAAAAATAGTCTAGCAGTGAGATATCGCTTCAGTAACAGTGGCATTGAACTGAGTTGTCCCCGTCATGATAAACCACACCCCACAATGACGCCGACCAATTACAGTCACTGTAAAACAAGTTAGATTTTTTTTTTTTTAGTGCAGTTCAAATGATTTACTCCATACAAATCAAATGCGACCCATGCACCCTGTAACACCCTACATATTACGCTAATTTTGTTTGCTAATTCAGATGTATCATGTAAAATTGACTGCATGACTAAATGTGGTCTAAATAATTCTCTTTTTTTGTTTTGGCAATTGGCCCTTTTTGCCAGGCTTATGTTTTGGCACACTTACTTAAAAAGCATACCACTGTGCTTTCAGTTTAAGTCTTTCACCTTCAGTTTTCGTACATTCCAGGCAGGCAATGATACACTCATTTCCATGTGTAGCGAAATGCTTTAACAGCTGTCAGTTAGGACAGTTTACTGTGGTGTGTTGCCATGATAATGACAACACGAGAGACTGATGACTGATAAGCTATCAGGGGTAACATAGTGCATTCTTTCCACACAAAAATGCTCTTACTATTGAGCGATTATTGAAGATGGGATTGGTTTAATGTGTGTAGAAACCAGACACAATCGCATCAGAAAACAGGTTTAAAAATATAATGAAACCAAATTGGTTTGGCTTATAAACAAATGTTTTTTTCACCTCCCTCTAAAAAAATAAACCAAAATTCTGAGTCTCAAATCAAGGAAACAAATAAAGCCATTTGTTTTGAGAAACTGAAGGGTGCCATTATTAACATGTTATTTTTTATTAATTTTAAAGGCCACATGATTTTTTTTTTCCACGACAGGGCAACCAGTGTTCATTCACAAAAAAAAAATCGTAAATGTATTGGGGTTTAAAAAAAAGGCAATACAGTATAAATTGAGGTTATTTGATACAACATATGGCTAATAGCTTTTATCTTGATTGCTTGTGACACATTAGGTTTATGCATATCAGTAAACAAACTCCCCAGAGTGGATATCACTAGTTATACAGACTAAAACTCAATAACAGGATGGTTTCTACCAAATATGTAAAGTGCTAAACAAATAATTTTCACTGAGTTGATGAAACAAGAAGTTAAAGGGAAGAACGCATCAAATGATCTCTCAATAAAAGACAAGTTAGCATATTCACTTTACAGAATTAATTATCAGTGTATTGTCTAATCCCATCCATACTTACTTAAACACAGCAATAGGGCAACAGGTAATGATAATTTTCATTGTAAATATTCTGTCAATTATTTTTACAACTGATTGTTTAGTCGAAGATGTCAAAAAAAGGGTGAAAAACACTCAAACACAATTTCCCAAAGCCCAGAGTGATGTCTTCAGATTGTATTTCTTGTCCAACCAAGAGTCCAAAACCCAAAAACTCTTCATTTACCATCATAAAAACATGGAACAGCAGCATTTCCTTACACCTAAGATGCTGAAAGCAGCAACTGTTTAACATAAAATGAGTGAAATCGACAATCAAAATTAATTTTCTTTTCATGGACTTTTGACCAATTATTGCAGGTCTACATGGTAAGGATTAATGCACTGGGTTTTAGCAATCTGTACAATTTCATTTCCACTTGCATAGGACAGATCAGTACCAAATGACTTCAACAAAAAACAAATTTATCTCAATATCCTGTTGCTGACGATAGTAAAAAAAAAAAGAGCGTATGTGAGAGAGGATACAATAGAAAAACAGCATCAGAGCTGAACACAGGAGGTGTTATTAATCACGTTCATACATTCAGCAGGTCAATTAATGCTTTTTAATTTATTCTTTGAACCAAAAATAGTTTCCCTCTGTAGCATGGAAAAGATCCACTGAGTTCTCTGCAAATATATACAGAAAAGAGCAGCATCAGGCTCCGACTGACTGAGGTCACGTGACTGTGTGCATTGGCTTTTGTAGTGACAGGAAGATATGAGGACTATTCAAACTCAAGCTCTGGCTCCAGTTCCTTTTCTACGTCTATCCAGGAGCGTTTCTTAGCACTGGGGAAGTCTTTTCCTAAAGCACCTCGGGTTAAAGGTCGAGATGTGCTCCTGTCTCCAAGCGAGGTGGTTGTTGTGGGACTTTCTTTGGGTTTGGCAGGACTGGTAAAACTGAGAGAGAGTCTGACGGGGCTGTCCTCGTTGGACACAGATGGGCTACTTCCTGCTGATTTAACAGGATGACTCAACATTTGTTCCTGCTTTTTCTTCGGAGGCCGTCCTCGGCGCCGTTTGACTGGCACTGGATCATCACCAACCACTGCTGGGGAGACTTCAGCAGGAGCAGATGTCTTCCTTTCTGTCATAATTGTACTGGTGTCTTTCACTGAAGTTTGTTTGCTATTTTCACTAACAGGGGTTTTTGGTTTCTTTGGAGGTCTGCCTCTGCCACGGCGAGCTACAGGAGGGCTCGAGTCAGACTGTGGCTCAGCAGAAGCAGGACCCTGAGGCACGGCACTGAAACTCAAGCGGGCAGTTGCAGGCGTTTTATTCAAGCTCACCACTGCGCCCCCCTTCTGGCTCTTCTCTGCAACTTGCAAAACATTTTGGAGGGCAGGAGAGCGCTTTGGTTGAGAGTGTGAGGATTGTGCAGTTTTGTTGTCCTTCAAAATATGACTGCTTTCGGATTCTGACAGGCATTCAGATTTTGCATTAGAAGCCTGCGTGTTGACCTTCTCATTCTCTTCTCTCTTCTTGGCATCCATAAGCACAAGTGTATAGAAGCCCTGGCCAACTACGAGAAGAAAAGAGGATTTATGAGTAAGAACATTTTTGAAAATTTATGAGTAAGAACATAATAATACATACGAATGAAGAGCATTGGACTCAGGGATTAAATGAAGGCCGCAGCAGGATGTTTAAACTTACATGGTTTCAGCGAGGAGGGAAGTATGATTCTGCCGGTCTTGGAGCGAATCAGAGGTAGAGAGACTGTCTGTGAAGGGGGAACAGTGCTTGCGTTTGTGATGGGTGCAGGGGCTGTAAGTGAGACTTCGTCCTGGGCTGCAGTGACCTGACTTGTAGCTGCGACTTGACTTGAGGGAACTTGGGGCTGACACTCCGTTTGGGAACTGGACATGATGACCTTGGTTGGTCCTGCAGGTTCACCTGTTTGGTTCTCTGCCTGTGGCGAGGGTACAGCAACTTCAGCCTGGGCTGGAGACGACACTGAGGCAGACAGAGACTGTGGCGCGGGCATGAGCGTCTGGTTGACACTGTTCTGGGCTGTGCTTGTGTTTGGATGAGTCTGACAAAGAGTTTTGAAGAACTCAGGCCGTAACAGGGGCGTGAACTGAGGTGTGGACTGGGGCTTGGACTGGGGCTTGGACTGGGCAGCTGTGGATTGCAGAAACGCTGCTCTGGACTGGAGTAGAGTGGAAAAGAAAGGCCTCCATTTTGTTGTCTTTTCTCTTGTTTTCTGCCTCTCGCAAATCTCATTCAGCTTCTGCTTAATCAGCTTATCTGACTTCCCTAAAAAAAAGTTAAATTCTGCTGTTAGTCATACTCGGCTTATTCATGATTCAAGACACTATTACATGAAGTGAAGGCGTATCAAACTTCAACTACAGATGACTACAAATCTTAAAGGAACACAAGCACAAAATGCAACAATTTGCAGTAACACACACAGACACACACCTGACAGAAGGGAAAGCTCCTTTATATAGACAGCCTGCATCTGAGCGAGCCTCCTCTTCTGCTCCTCCAGATGTTTGGAGGTCTCAACCAAGTTCTGGATTTCTCTTAGAGCCTGCAAACACAACAAAACCGAGTGAGGACTGGAATCAGAGAGCTGTGAGTGATTTCTCTTAGTAACCTTGGACAAATATGAACATGAAATTGGGAAAATTATTTATCCGCAAGACAGTTTGCCTGCGCAGCCATACACAGATCTGCTACAAGCAGGAATGTATTCATAATGGGTGTTGCCTTGTGTCTCAGAATAACTCCTTATTCTAACATTGCACTGAATGAGTAATTACTTGCGCACATTAAAGGGCGTTTAATAAAACTGTTCCTGCTGTCAGTCCCACTGAGATGGTCACCAAGTCTGAGCACAGTTGTTAAATCAATCCTAAATAACCAAACATCTTGATCTTAGAGTGTTTTAAACTTCCAGTTGAATGAAAAGAATAAAAATCAAGTTTTGTGGAAGTTAGCTAAATGTTAGTTTGTAATGTCTGCATGTACAACTAAAACCACAGGCTTGCCAGAAGTGGTAAACCTCGATCATTGGCTGTATTTTACTGCAGAAATTTTGCAAATGATTGCATGTCAAATCCAACTAAAGCCCTATTCACGTGGGACTAGTATTACGAGGGGACCACCAGTAATTTGTAATAATTGCAGAGGACGACTGTGATTTTAATCCCATGTGAATTTGCCATGTCTTATTTTGTGAGGTAAAACTTACAGGGCAAATCACCGACTATATCTTGGCAAACACAGAGGACACCTGATAATAGTATTCACATGCAAATTGTCATCTCATTAATTTCATCTCATTTTGTTTTGATTTTTGCAAGTTTTTTTTTTTTTTACCTCGACACACCCTTTTCCTACCATTTTCTGGTCGAGATAAATGGAGGCTGCGCTGGAATTAATGAATCAAAGTTAGACAGCACTCTGAATGAAAACTCAGCAACGGTAACCTTATTATGTTCCCAGAAGGAGTAAATTAAAATTCATCAGAAGAGCTGAATCTCATAAGATTCTCGGGTTGGATGATGACAATGATACATGTCAGCATGTAATGTGGTAGACTATAAATATTAGAACATTAACGTTGGTGTTGCCGAGAATAAAAAAAGAGACAGAACACGACATTTTCAATTATATCCAGGGGATGACTTGAGTAAATTCAAGCAAATTAGACTTTAAAAAAAAAAATCCTGTGCAAATGTGCGACAGAAACACAGACATCTGAGGGTAATGTCTAAATTACATGAGGTCCTCAGGTAATACTTGTCCCCTTTGAGTAGGGCTTAAGAAGCTTGCAGTGACACATAATGTGTTTACAGTCATAATAATCTCAGATGCCCCAAAAAACCTACTGTCTCTGTGAGTTTCTTTATAATACTGAGCAATATTCCTACGAGGGTTAATTGATCAATTTTGGCCTAAGTTAGAAGGAGATCAGTTATCCAGCTCTCGTTACATGCATGTACAATTCAATTCTTGGAGTGATTTTGCAGAAAGTTTTAAGCATATAACTTTTGTGGTACTTCTGTTTCAGGTGAGTGAAAACTACAAAACTGAACTATCTTAGAAAATGGACAACATTGACCTTCACGCATTCCTCTCTCTGTGACCTGTTTCGATTCAGCATCCCACTTTTTCACCATGCCGTAAGAAGGGGCTTCCTCCTTGAGTGTTGCCTACATATCCTTGTGAAACCTCCTTGGGTGAGCCCTCAAGATGGAGGTAGCAGATGATGTCATAAAGATACTGTCCCTTTTCTGTCCATTTTGTACCACATACCACAGAAGTTATTGTCTTCAAACTTTCTGCATAATCCCTCAAAGTTAAAGTGTACATGTAAGTGACAAGAGCTGCATAACTCATTATCTTCTACGTTAGGACATGAACTTATCAATCATCCCTCAAAAATGAGCATATGCATTTATTTATATATGTTTAATATTATGGAGAAATATTTAAGGTAAGTTCTAGATGTCTGTACAGAACTCCCCTCTACTAGCTCATTTCTGGCTCTCTGGTGTCCAGGCTTCAGTTGTAAAGCCGTTTACTGCACTGCAGGAATGCATATTTGTTAGGTTTTTCCTTAAGGCATTCATGTAGCTTGAGACCCATCATAACTGAACACAAGGAAAATCCTTGGTGAGTGGGATGTTGAACTGACCAGAGAGAGGAGGCGGAGTCTGGGGGTCTTTGGGTCAGTCTGAAGGGCAGTCTGGAGTTTGTCGAAGAGGTTCCGCTGTTCGAAGCGTCTTTGCTTTTCTAACTCCGTGTGGTTCCTTCGCCTCTTGTTATTACCAGACTCTTTACGTTCATCATCCATTTGGTCCTGGAATGAGGAAAAGATTACAATTACTGACAACTCTGTACTCAAAACAGATAGTTCAAGATAAAACCAATGACTCGTAGTTCAAAACTGTCTTTCCAAAATTAACTAATTTGAAAATATCTATTTTTCTGCGTGACAAAGAGAAAAGGCCATACCTGGCTCCTGAGTTCCCTGGCTGATCCGAAATCATCACTGGAATCCCTGAAGATAAAAATTTTGAAAAACTTTCAGGATAAAAATGGTAATACCAGTGCTTATATTCAATAGCAGAAAGTGTACACAGATACAGATGGCACATGTCTCATTTACCAGCCCACACACATTCACATGCATTACCGTGACTCCCGTAATGCTTTTCTGACAGCCTCTTTCATTTTGGCAATGGCCATTCCTTGTCTCACTTCTTCAACAGTCTCAATGTCCACTAGCTCCTTCATAGAAACACATTAGATTAGATTTGTTTATGTTTTGTATTTCACATTTACATTTATAATTGCATTCAGTCAGAGGAAATAAAACTGTTCAACAAAACCATTTCTCAGTCCTCTACTTACATCTTCGTCACCATCTCCACAGTAGTCTGATGAGTCGGAGCTGAAGTCCTCAGTAACAATGCCGAGGTTTGAGTCCACCTGTCTGCTTTTAGCTTCACCGCTCCCTTCTGAGGGCATCGCCTCATCATACATAAGCTTAGAGGAGG
The DNA here is from genome assembly GCA_029783665.1 of Naso thynnoides. Classification (NCBI taxonomy): domain Eukaryota; kingdom Metazoa; phylum Chordata; class Actinopteri; order Acanthuriformes; family Acanthuridae; genus Naso; species Naso thynnoides. The sequence goes on from JAQLOL010000010.1 coordinate 7,769,617, forward strand.
ATCCAGGCACCACAGATTTGCCGCTCAATAGGTCCTTGGCTCCAGTCAAGGTGTCCAAACCAAGCCAATTAGCATCTGAATCAGCTGCAAAGGGGCCTAAATTACTGGGAGCATCTTTTGGTGGTGGGGCTTTACCCACAGCAGCCAAGTCTGGAGTGCTCACAGACTCTGATTGCTTTGCATCCCCATCAGCTGCAGGCTTAGGGAGTTGAATGAGGGTGAAACCTCCCGGAAGGGTGACACCTGGTAGGTTCTTGCCTCTGGTGCCGCTGTTAGTTGGGGGGCAGATCCTGAATGAATAAGTCCCACTTTGTCCAAGAAAACTGGGGGTTTTCAGTGATGGTGAGACCGTGAGAGACACAGGTAAGGACGTGGAGCTGGTCTGGAAGGGGCTGACAGAGCTTCCTTTGAGAAAAGACTTCTGGACTGGGTCGACAGTCGAGGAGATCGTTGAAGGCTGCGGCAAGGACATGGAGTCCTTTCTCAAAAAGTCCAGCATGGGAGGTTGAGCTAAATAAACAAAACAATGAGGGGCAGAGAGGTGAGACAAACAAATTATGCTTCTATGTCACCAAATCTGCTTAATTTAAAATCTGATGACAGGAAAAGAATTGTAACTTTTAAAGCTAAATTCTGTTGAATGGAAAACATAAAACATGTTGCCCTTGGCTCTGTAATATTATAAATTTAGGATATTAATTTAACTTAAAGAGATGTTCTGGAATTTTTGACATAGGGCCTCATTTTCTACCTACCTAGTCCTATTCCTATTGATAGGACCATTTTTAGCTCATTTGATGCAATACAGCATTTGGGAAACTCGTGGGTCCACCGCTAATGCTAGTGCAAGTCAATGGCAGCAGTAGCAAGACAACAGCAGCCACTACCAAGCTCTGATTAAACTCTCCACAGTGCACCCAAAGCCTTATATGACGACAGTCTATTGAGGGGAATTTGAGTGTTCCTAGAATAATGTTAGAAGTCAAACTACAACTGAATTACTTTAGTTTGTGGCTCCAGTTAGCATTACCAGCGTGCTAGCATTAGCATTAGCTGCAAAATGGCAAGCTATCCAAACTCTGCACGGCGTTAAATGAGCTGAAATTGGTCTCTATCAATAGGAATAGGACTGGTAGGTCAAAAAATTGAGGCCCTCAGTTAAAAGTTCCAGAATATCCCTTTAATGTTGGCAGGATTAGGGCTTCTAATACAGCACGCAAATCAAACAAAAGATTGTGTGAATCCATTTACATCATCCAAACACTGACAATTAAGCTTGCTAAAACTGACTCCTGTTTCTATCTTTTAGAGCAAGATTTCTTTGCAGCACATTTAGGCACTTAAAGTTTTATTTCCTTTGGTGATTTCAAAATTCTGCAGCAGCTGCAAGCGTCTGTGTTGGAGGGTTCTCGAGTTGATTACTTCTCCCTCCAGTGGGGAGCAATCAGTTAAAAGCCAAGTGCTTGTGCTGGGGTCAGAGAGGCCGTTTTACCTGGTGGTTGTGTTGGCGTCTTCAGCTCAGTGGTTTTCCTTGCAGTTATAATCGAAGGGACTACAGTCCCAGCAGCTTTTATGTGCAGAGTACTCTGAGTGTTGATTTTGTTCGTAGGGTCTGATTTCTGAGAGTTTTGGAGAGAAGTGCCAGCCGGCGCATTCAGACGACCTGTTACATATGCTGCAAGGCGGTTGGCTGGATGTAGTGAGCCCATGTTTCCAAGCAGCAGCCGGGCCTGATTGTAGGATTTGCCATTTACCTGTAAAGAAGAAATACGTAGATATACTACAAACATTTTAACAGTGTTAGTGAGACAGACAACACTTCTTTAAGCCTGACCTGTATAAGTCCATATTCTTTACAGCCAACAGGTTTGGTCCTGGCTCTCAGTCTGCCGGCAGGTATCACTCCACTCATAAAGGGTGTGACTCCATACTGCATCTCTGGCTCTTCAAATCGTTCAACTCCCTCTTCTGCATCAACTCCCCCATCGGGGCTTTTATAGACCTCCGTATCCTCGTCGCTGTCATCGACTTCGTCTTCTTCATTGTCGCTGGCTTGTGATGGTTTGCTGATGTGCACCTACAGGAGCAGAAAAATTTTTAAAATGCAAGTAATGGATTTAGGAAAAATGCTGCACGTTTACATGCATAATTAAGTCGAGCTACAGTTGCAGCTCAATTAGGCATCTTATTGGACTACTGTCCTTGTCCCAGTATATAAAGCAGTGAGGGAAAATCAATTTATTGACGGAAAGTATGTCCGTCTGCACCACAGTAGGTGATGATACACCCTGTTCAGCAAGTTGCTATTAGACCTTATTCTGGCTGACCAATTGACCTTTCACTAAGCCACGCCCCCTCCTTATTTCCTGTTGATACGTCTGACAAACTTTTAAGAGCTTGCATGGAGCCCAATGTCCCTATCTGCACTCCCTGGAGAAATAGTGACTCATATTTGGAAAAAAAAAAAAAAAAAAACAATTTCAGACAGAAGCAGACAGATGGGTAAACAATATGACTGAGAAAAATATACAGGATGTCAAACTGACTCAGCAGCAAAAATAGCTTAGATTTCTGAATATAAAGATACATGTTAAAGCCTACAGATCACAGTGCAGCAGCTTATACTTGTGTTTCACTTGATTAACAAAACAAGTAAGGACCCTTGTAATGATCTAGGACTCCTTTAGGAGAAGGTGAGGTTTTGTCTCTTTGTTTATTAATGTTAAAAGTAAAGCTGAGCTTTTTCAGCAGGTTCGAGTTTGGGTTGAACACTACACTGCTATCCTCAGACTGCAGCCATAGACTTTAGCTTAGCTGGCCAGGCTTGCTAGTGCTCTTACTAGCTGTTAGTTAATCAAATTAACCAGCTAATATCTGCTAATAACAATGTAACAAGGCCTCAATGTTTATTTTAGGGTTACCAAAGCAGATGTAACGTTAGCTGTGCTTGTTAAACTGTGAGAGGAAGAACAGTTTTACCCGGAGCATAATGTTAAACTTTCCAGCGTTTGATTTTGGAAAGGTGAAGAGCGTATGTCTCCTTTGATCCTCACTGAATAACAAGCACCGTTTTTAAAAGTGCCCCAGACACAACGTTTAACCACGACGAGCTAAAAATCCACAGATTCGGCCAGAAAATGAAGAAAATTTGAAAAGATTCAATCAGTGTCAATGGAGCACAGCTATGTAGTTGTCAGATCCTGGTCAGAGCTGGCAGATGCTACGCTCTGATTGGCCTGTTTGCAGTTGAAGGCAGAGCTCAGCGAAGGGTGAATTACATCATATACTAAACAAGCTACAAACAAGTTATCAAGTTGGCTTGCAGGTTCTGTGTCAAACCCGGACAAGTTCACAGTGTTTGTCACTTCATTCATTTCTATGCTTCATTTTTGGAACAAATAGGATGTATGCTACACGTCATGCTTGGTATTCCTTTTTTCTTCCCAGCTTTGTTCTCATTTATGCTGTTTGACTTCCGGGTCAAAGATCACCACAGGAACTATGGATCATGTGCAGAACACCTATGCCAGTTTGTGGCAAACTGAGGTGAAGACATGCAAAAGTAAATGGACCCCCAACTGCATCTAGGTGTGTTAGTCTGACTTCAAGAATTTTGACTTAGTATGATTTCAGTCAGACTAACATGCTTACATGTGTTTCAAAAGTCCATTTTTTTTGGTCAAACTACCACAATAAACTGTCTTTTTCTAACATTATGTAAAGGCACTGATTAAGACCTGTAATATTAAAGCTTGTCTGTTTTGATTGGCCATTCTGCTCAAGGCAACAAACCTGTACATTAAAGCTAAAAATGTCCTAAGAAGGCAAGAAAACCCTGGAAATACAACTTTTTACTACATTTAATTTTTTAAGGATCAGAGCATACAGGAGTTGAATCACTTGTTACTGCCACATGGATGCATCAGTCCTCACCCTGTAGGTGATGAGTGAGCCGCTGGGCTTCCGCATGAAGATCTTGGTGACTGGGCGGATGCGGTAAGGTCCTATGCTGAAGCACTGAGACAACCTGTTCTGATTCATGCGTCGACACAAAGTTTCCAGGACCCTCTTGCGGTCCTTGTCCCACTGACACCCTGACTGGATTTCGATTTGCTTTCGTATTTCTGACTCATTGGATGTGGTTCCCTGAGAAATTTGTTCTGTGGAGGACATAATGCACAAAGCACAAAAGTTTTAAATTTCTGTGGCTGGTCAAATTTTACAGCAGGAACACAAATGATGTATTTACAGCATCCACACTGGTTCCTTACCTGCTTTTCTACCATTCAGTAAAGTTCTGTAGTAAACTTTTGGAGGGTTATCAGCCGTCGTCTTTGTCGTTTGCTGTTTTTCTGTGATGTTTGGCATTGGAGTATTGAGGATCTTGGGCTCTATGGTGACTTCAGGAGGAGGCTTGCTGTTGAATTCTCTTACACGAGCACATGTCATCAAGCTCTCCAAGTATTTATACACTGGATCCTTATCCTCCTCTCGAATCTGCAATGATTTTGTTACAGTTTGACTTTAAAATAAAGGGACAAATGTTATAATAAACACATAAATATCTAAAAAATAAAAAAGAGAAGCACAGCTTTTTTCACTTACTAAACTTACACCCCTCATTTACCAGAATGTAAGGCACAAAAGAGGTGAAAAAGCCTTAACTAGAAGGAAAAAAAGAGATATTTTATTTTACCGGTTGCATTGGATGGAATACAGCGCTGCGTTTCACAGGGGGCTTCACAGGGACCGAACACAGAGGAGCACTTTTAGGGGCGAAGAGGGGGTCTGGATCCACCTTGTGAGTGTTGCGGTTCCACAGTATTTTAGCATGGGAGCCCAGGCTCGGCTGGACCACGTGTTCCATATTAGTCACGGCTGGGGAGGAGTAAAAACATCTCATTAACACTTCTGAGTTAGAGCAGGTTGAGACCAAACTAAAAAACAAGAAACCAAAGCAAAAAACAGAAAAGCAGAAAAATGCACTCAACTCACTTCAAATGGGATTTTAAAATATCTATTGTAGAAATATAACAGCCCAAATAAAAAGTACATCCACAAACTATCCACACAACTTGATCTTACAGTAAACAGGTTGGATCTGTTGTTCACTCTCCACTGCGGTCAACTGCTTGGTGATCTTACGTTTGAAGCAGCCACAGCCAAACATGCATTCAGGCCGCCGGCAGTGGAGGGGACCTCTGTTCAGATGCTGGAGACTGGAACACACGCAGCCCAGTCTGCAGAAGTCCTGACCACAGTCAGGTCCCTTAGCTTTGTGACTCGGATACTCGGCCACTTTCAAGTTCTGATTGGACTGCATCTGATTAGAAGTAAACACGGAAAGAAGAGTCATCAAAACAACTGTTAAAATGAATGTGTCTCTGATTTAAAACATCAACCTGTGTCTCTCTTAGCAAAGTGTTGTTATGAATACTTTTAACTTGCAGTATGTTTTACTTGAACTGTAACTAGACAACTTTTTTGGCTTAACTTTGTCATTATGATGTCTAACCTCATTAAACAGTAAAATAGTGATTGACAAATGACACTTTGAAAAGCCCTGTTTTTACCATGATATTTTCTCTGCCACCAGGATGAGAGTTCCTCAGAAAAATTCTAAATTTAGTAATGCACTCTATACTGTCTGTCCTAATTTGCTGGTCTACGCTGCCCTTCTTAGTGACAGGTGACATTTGTTCGAGCTGCTTAGTTCACTGTGCTCTGACTCGCCTCTGCCAACAACAGAGTGTCTGCAAGCCGCACCGGCAGTCGGCTCAAGGTGAGATGGACCAGTTTACTCCATTACAACTTTCCCTGCAACCACGTCATCTCAGTTCAAACTGAACTTAAAAGAGAGAGCGACGACAAACGAAATAGAGCGCGAGCCGGCATTAGGCTGCAGCAAAGTTGCTTCCCAACGAGTCTCATGCTATAGCTAACGTTAGCTTGCTTGCTCATTTGCAGAAATTATCTACTGCAACCGTACTCAGAGGTGTAATACCAAAAAATGTGACATAAACACGACACATGAAATCTGTGAGTACGCTTGTACAGTATGTTGCTCACCTGTTTTGTCAGCATTACGGACAAAGCGACTGTCAGCCTGTCTGTTGTCAGCTGTGTTCTGGGCAGACCATCATTCTCAGCTCCATTCTCCATCTGCAACAGTTTGTACTGGAACTTAATGACGCCCACAGGTCGGTGTGTCCCCTGCCCTGATCTCTGGCTGGCTGCTGGGTGGTGTAATCTGGAGAGACAACGCGAAATGAACAGATAAATCTTTTTAATCTCAATATACCACAAAATTTAAAAAATAAGACTATGCATCATGTATTTCTTCATAACACATTGCATAGCTAAACAAAGCACGTCTATACGGAAAACAGGAAAACTCAACCGAAAAATGTGACTAAAACAATGTCCAAAAAAGCAAAGAACGTAAAAAAGAAGACAGTCCTTACCTCCGTGAAACAAAATTACTGCTGTTAGACCCAGAGGCAGCTTTTGCCGTCGTCCCACCTCTTGCCTCAATATGTGAAGATGTGGAGTGCTGTTTAGAAGGAGCTCCAGTGTGAACAGGCGATGTGGAGCTGGCTAGAGGAGGAGCTGGTGACACCAGGGCAGAATAGAGGAGTGGTTTGTGGGAAAGCGGGCAAGGCTTGTTGACCCCCGGTGGTAATTTGGGAGCAGTATTTCGATGCTTGAGTACGCTGTCCAGTGTCTTTACATAGCTGGAGCCTTTAGCAGGGAGCTGATAGGCCACAGAGTTCTCGGCATTAGTGGAAAAGGCATCAGCGCACTCACTGATGTACTGGCCTTCACTTTCTAAGTACTCATCCAACATGTTGCTGCAGAAGGCTGACAGATTCTTTTGTGAACCTTTAGGAGAGGAAGAATAAAGAGCCTTTAATACATTAATGAGGAATAATGAATCAGACACAAGTACATTCAGTTGGTTTCCCTACTGTTAATCTTTTGCTAATTAAAATGACTAGACTAATCCCACTAAATGATAAAAAAAGACACTGCAGCCTCAAAGAGATGAGCAAACCGTACCATCACAATTAGAGGAAGACGTTTCTTTGCTTCTGATGAACTTGTTTCTCCATCCCTTTATTTTTGTCACATCGCTTGTCTTTCCCATCCGGGAGATGAAGGCTAACCCTGCATCTGTACAGGAAACATAAGACATTAATGAGTTGACTCAGTTAAAATGACACAACAATATTCAGTGCTTCACAATGTTGGTTTTCTGGTACAAATAAAGGCTATTTGGAATTTGCTTGCCATTTTTATCTTTATGTTGCAGGAAAAAACAAAAAAATTTTAAGTGTACGGTATGTTTAATGATAGAAAAGAACACATTGGACGACTTTAAACCTTTAAACCTATATTCAAATATATAACCCCAGAAATCTCCTTCCATCAAACTGGCTTGCTCTGCAAAAATGCTAAAATATAAATGAGATAAAAATGATCAGAACAAAAGCCCTTTTTTTACACAGAGACTCTGCATCAGTGCTGCACTTAAGGCTCTCCAATTATCCGCCTTTGTTAATTTACACTGAACCGATCAGCGCCGGCTTCGAGTCGCTCCAGTCCCACATTTCATACAGCAAACCGATGTTGTGGATTCAAAGGAGATGTGACTGACATGAAGTTTAACATTCAGTGACAGCTTCAGCAGCAGCTTCCTCTGTTAAGATACACGCCCCCGCTGCACCACGGACCACACAAATAAAAAGTTATTACACAGCACAAAAACTGTCAGAAAACTCCAACAATAATAATGTAACACAGTCATAAAAATCAATCTATTTAAATTCTGTTCATTTCCTACGAGCTTAATATCTCCTCTGT
>JAQLOL010000010.1:7788544-7800138 GCA_029783665.1 Naso thynnoides
TTATTAAAAAAAATTTTTTTTTTACATTTTCTCCCAAGGAAGCCATCATTACAACTGTCTCATAGGTGTGTTGTTGTTACTTTACTTCAATAATCATCAACAGTATCAGCAGCTACCAATTTGCAGTGCTACTAATGTTAAAATCCACAGTGGCAGCACAGGCACGGGAACATAATGCCCAGACTTCCTATGGTTTTGTGAGTTCTGTCACAACTGTCCAACCAAATTTAAAATGAACACAAGCCGGCATAACATTTATTTAAATTTAGATATTTATTTAAAAGGTAGACTGTGGACATGATTCTATCACGTTTTATAAACAGGAGTCCAAATTAAAATGTCAAGAGGATATGAAAAAGTCTCCACGTAGGCTTTGGTCAGTTTATCAGACACGCTATAGGTAACAATTCAAATTTAAAATGCTCATTGAAACTCATATCACCAGCGATTTAAAGCTAAACTATTGGACTTTTACATACATGAATGTTTACTGTATTCAAACCCTTGGCAAAGGAGTTCACATAACGCTGATTAAGCCTACATCACTGCCTGAAAATTCTCTCTGTATTTCACAGTACAGAGTTTTTAAATCTGGTGTCTGCAGCCAAATACTCATGGGCAGTCAGTGTTGGAGAGTAACTAGTTACATGAAATGAAATTAAAAAAAGGCCATGTAGTAAAGTTTGATGATATTGTGATGCTTTTGATTGGTTCTCTTGTTTGAATTTGCAGCGCCACACGCCTGCCATTAACACCGCTTGGTTAAACATTTGAAAACGGTGAACAGTTGCAGACATTCGTCAGAAATTTAGAAAAGTAATCAACTGTAATAAATTCCATTGCTTTGATAAAGTAATTACATAACTTGTTACATTTTAAATAGAGTAACTAGTAATCTGTAACCTATTACATTTTCAAAGTAACCTTCCCAACCCTGTGGGTAGTAATGTTGCATTTTCTCATCAACAGATGATGACTGGTTCGGCAGGGTGAAGGGAGAAGCAACCACAGCCACGTAGCAGGCTTGAGCAGATAGTAGCAGAATTTATTGGCAGGCAAACCTAAATAAATATTTAAGAATAGTTCCTGATGCTCCAGATAGAACAAAAACATGAGAGGACGATTTGATGAGTGCGTTCCTGTGGGCTGTGGAGATAATAGCAAGGACACTTGGGGATATATGCCATTAACAAACATCAACAGTGTTTTTATAATTACTGTCATTGCCAGCAGGGAGAGATAAAAGTTCTGCACTGCGGGTTTAATGTCACCGAGATCTTAAGACGTTTAACTAAACTAGTCACAATTAGACTCAGTGACTAATAAGTGACCTTTGTAGAATAACTTTCAGTGATGTGTTTTCATTACAAAGCTTTTCCAAGCTACTCTCTCAAACATGCACGAACAGTTGGGCCAAGAGTCATTACACATGAGGGCAAAGTTCTCACTTACTGTGAAAAGTTGAAGATCACTTCAGATGTTTTGTGAAATATTCGGTTATTCATTGAATATTAATTGAATGTTTTATCATCAGTTGATTCTTTGTGCGAGAGAATGGCAATGAGGAACACAATTGCTCTTCCCATTATTTATCTTATCGTAAACCTAAGTTGTGTTGGTTTTGCGGTTTCTGTAAGCAAGAGTGCATTTACAAATACAGTTGTAATGTGCAGAATTGCATTGCAATATGAGGCAGTGTGTGTGTGTTTGCATTTATCAGAGCAAAGCAGAGACTTGTTTTGTGTGTGTGTCAGACTGTGAGAGAGCGTCCCCTGAAGAGTGGCAGTCCTTCAGTGCTTTTTAAAGTAAAAAACTTTATTGTTTAAAGCAAAAAACACACCAGAGGAGCTTTAATATGTATTCATATTCATTTGAATAAGGTATGCGTTGCAAAAGAAGGCTGTAATGTGTTTTTTGATAGCAGTTCTAAGCAGGGGCAAGTTTTTCAAATAAACTTCTGAGTTCAGTGACATAATATCATCGTCAGTCCATATCATGCATTACAAAAAATCACTCTTATTGGCAGGCAAAAAAATGTGTTGTTTTTTTTTTACTTAATAAAACTCTCGCCAAAAACAAAAAGCTCATCAATGACAAAATCAAGAAAAACTACATCTGGGGCTAGGAGATATGGGATGAAAATTATATCATCACATTTTTAGGCTCAATCTCAATACAAAATATATATTGAGATATATTTTTAAATCTTCTCAAAAGCACTTTATTAATGCTGGAAGTGGGAGGAAGAATAGAATATTACTTTTTTTTTTTGGACCAAATTCCATCTCTAATGTGACATTGATCTGATATTGCAGGAGTGACAACTGTTACTTAAAAAAAATATTAACACAATTACATTTTGGATCAATAATCATTGGTGTTTTGGATGTAATGACTAAATGGGTAAAGGCAATATTAAAGGGATAGTTCAGTATATTTGACGTGGGGTTGTGTGAGGTACTTATGCATACTAGTCAATCTGTTACCCTCTGCAGATGACCGTCACTGTACTGTTGCTTAAGGGGCTGGCAAAAAAGTTTTTTAGCCACATATATAAATGCCTACCCAAAAAATCATTATCTGTTTAATTGTATGCTAATTTTAGGATTTTTTCCCCTGTTTTACTTTGCCTCCAGACAGTTCATTTTCTTTTTAGCACTACATTTTTTCAACCAGGGTCCATCTACACCCACTTGTGTAGTAAACATAGTAAACATAATAAAGTACCCCATACAATCCCACTTCAAAGAATACTGAACTATCCCTTTAAAACAAGTAGAACTTTCCAATAAGAAGAGAAAATTACATCACTTTACTGTAATGCAGCATTTAAAATCAGGAAAAACAACATTTATTTCTTATCGCCATATAATAAATTCCAATATCTAAGTTGATATATTGTCTCATGTCTTCATAATAATGTAATACTTTCTATATTGCCCAGCCATACTTAGGTCTTTTTTAAATTTTTGAGAGAAAACAGGTTATTCCCGATCCCGTACACATATGGACTGATGGATGTGTAAGAAGTTGAGATAAAGAACTCCATTTCAGCCCAAAAAGGAAAGTCTGTGGGACTTACACTTATCTGTAAGATCAGGTAGAGAGTCCAGTCTACCTGGAACAACCCCATAGCTGCCAGTACACCTATCGTACTTCGCTGGAGCCTCGGATCTCTGCTTTGTCTGCTGAACTGGCTCGACTTGCTCACGGTCGCCACTGGTTTAACAGTCTTCCTCTGGCTCAGCAGCACTGTGATGATGAGGCAGCTGGTGACTGTGACGATGATCAGAGGCAGCAGGTTGCCCACCAGGATGAACAAGTACTTGTAAACCCTGTTGAGCAGGGGACAATAATTTTCACTACACTGAAAGAAGTCTGGAGGGCAGCGGGTGAAGTTTCTTGTGACATTTTCCACAGGACCTTGAAGGCTTATGGCAAAAACAGGGACACTCAGTAGTGTGCAGACCAATATACAGACCCCACTCACTATACAGGCTGACCTGATGTTGTCCAGGTAGATTGGGAGGTTGACCCTCCTGTTGGCATCTCTTAACTTCTGGTAGCGGAAGATGCTGATTAGGACAGTGAAGAGGATGCTGGCACTTTCGCCAAATATAGTAAAGAACTTGAGCATGCGACACGACAAAGTGGTGGTGATAGTGGAGGAAGTCTGTCGGATGATTATGTTGTAGATGTTCACAATGAGAATCTCCTCCAAGTTGGCTGATGCGAGTCCCAAAAGAAACAACTCAAAGGATTTAACTCGGGAAAACTTGGTGTGAACGATGGAGTGGATGAGAAATACGTTACCCACAAGTCCGACGAAAGAAACTGAGATTCTCAAGCCCAGGAGATAAACAGCGATACCAATCATTCTTGAGGGTAATATCACACACAAAAAAGTCACTTTTGTACTCTTGGCACAGAAACAGGCAGCGACGTGACTCCCTAGCATGCGGTGAAGTTGTAGTGAGCTTTGTCTGTCCCCATTTGCTTCATCACTGACCAGCAAAGCATGTCAAGTCCTCAGAGGTGGCAGGCATCCAGCCTGGTGATTGGCTGTGCTCATTAAGGAGGCAGGAAAAGAGAATGGTGGAAAACATCGAAGGCGAGGGAATCATTAAAGTTTTACCTCTGAGCTTTTCAAAGCTTCATCTTGAGACCAACTCATTGTCTGATATAACGCGGTGACATGTTTTTCCACCGGCTGACATCACCAAGTGTGATTCCTGCCAGAGCTAATTTATACCCTTCAACCCTTGTTATCAACCTCATTTTGTCTTTTTGTGGTGTAACTGGCATGTTATTTTTTGACTTCCAACACACAAATGCCAAAAAAGAAGAAAAAAAATCAACTTAATGGCATCTTTCTTAACATCTCTACCTTACGAAGTTTGAAGTGATATGTCAAGGACCCTGTTACCTCCTCAGCAAATTATAAGACATAACTGAGATACTGAGACAGAAATAGCATATCAACATTTGATTAGAGCAAGAGTGGTAAAAACAATCTGACAATGAGGAACTCACCAGCTTATCTATTTGAGGGCTGTTATTATGATTGTGTAATTCACTGAATGTGAAAAATTTGCATTGTTCAGAGAGGAAATGTTCGCAGCTGACGCCAGAGTTCACAGTGTCAGTCGTGTCTCTAAACATGATGCAGCAGTGGAAACTTCCTGTTTCAGAGAAAGAGAATCAGCGTGAGAGAAGTACTGCAAATAACTGACATCTTTATAAACAGGAATGGACTTTTTTTTCAGAAATGTTTTTAACGTACAAGTTCATTTTTTCTTTACTCTTCAGCATTTTGAATGAGTATTTTGCTGAGAAGAGAAAAATGAGCTATACAGTAATTGTTTACAAAATACTTGACAAATTTATGTTTGGGAATTTAAAACACTTAAAATATGTTCACTGTTTAACACAATATTCAGTAAATTTCATTTTGTTATCTAATGATACCTATTTGTAGCCAAAGGTCTAAACTGTAGTTAAAAAAAAGAAGTATAATAATAATTAGCCCAATCACAGTGTTTAGCTAAATGCTAAAGCTTATTAAAGGTTTAAGTTGGTATAAAAATGTATAAAGTTGGATATTTAAGAAATGTACTTACTGCACTTAAATTTATCACTGTTGAACAGACTAGAGCCCGACCAATATGGGATTATTGGGGCCGATGCCGAAACCGATACTAGGGAGTCAGAATATTCTGTAATCCAGTATATCAGACGATACTCTCTATAGGCTGATATTTTGAATGTGGTTATCAAATACATGCAACAAAGTTATGTAATGGAGGCATTGTATCTAACAAACGTTATTCCATACGTCTGTGCACTGAACAGTAAACACTTCACTTATTACCAATAAAATAATGGACCGCCCTCTGCTGGACAAACTACGTGACTACACCATTTTAAATGTCTAGTCCAAGCATTTTTTTAGTCTTAAAAAACATTTTTTTATTTTGGCACTTCTCGGGGAACATATATTCTAACACCAATATATCCGCAATAGTCTAATATCAGCTGATAATAGGGCTGGGACTCGCCAAAGGCCCCACGATATGATATTATCACAATACTTGAATCATGATAAAATATTATTGTGATATTGCAATATGTTGAGTATTGCAATATCAAACATTGCGATTTTTCCACCCTTTTCTGCTGCAAATCATTTCCCCAAACTAAAACTTTGTCATAATCATCTTTTTCATCTAATTGGATAAAATTTTCAGTATATTCATCTCACTTCAATAATTTCTTGTTGAATTTTTATTACCTCACCAGACTGTGAGTGCTTAGCACCATCCAGTGGACTGAAAAATCGGAAGATTTTTGTTATTGAAAAAGTTGAGTTCATGTTTTCAACATTTTTTAACAATTTATATAGAAAAAAAACTGATACTTGGTGTCTGAGAATCGATATAATATTGTTACACAAAATATCGCAATGTAATGCACTATCGATTTTTTGTCCCCACCTCTTGCTGATATTATCGTCAAACTGATGTATTGGTCGGAACAGACATGTGCTAAATGCCCAATCTGACTGTTAACTAAATGACATAGTGCAACACTATGACCTAACTGTTCAGTTTACTCAGCAGCTGCTTTTCAATTGCTTGTTTACTCTTTCAGTCTATAATCACTTTGATTGACAGATACCACCTGGCATGCAACCCTGAATTTGCGCTTTCCCTTTTCCAAGATATTGGTGACTTAAATCTATGATGTGGTAAAATCAGCAGAGCTTATCTCTACCTACAAATATGTTCACTCTGTTAAACCCAAATGACGAGATTTGGATGACACGTTTACCTCTTTCCCTTAACCAGAGTAGTTATTTAAATACTGAATTAAAAGAAAAAAAGGAAATGCAAAGAAATAATCGTCATAAAGAATATGTGTTTGGGTCTGTGTTTGTGTGTGGTGGACAAACAAAGACATAATGAGGCTCCTGGACTTTGTTGCTCACTCAGGACCGGTTCATGTTCCAGCTTGTCTCTTTTCCTCTCATATTGTGCTGTCTAGTTAGCAGACGTTTTCTTCAACCAAGCCTTGCATCCTGATTCAGCTTAATTGTGAATCCCACTGCGCGCGTGTGTGTGTGTGTAGATCAGCTCTACACTGTCAGTAAGTGGGTAAACTAAGTGATGCATAATGAGCCTCGACAGCTTCGGAAATTGTAGTCCTCTTTCACCATCCAATAATTACCAGACACCTGATAAATAGCATTTCATTCTTTTAACAAAGTTGATTGATTGTATTTTTGCATGTGATGCTCTTTTGTCATCATAACTCCAGCCCAATACAATAACCATTGTTAATTTAGTTTATTGCATCTAGATATCAAAATCTATTCTCTTTCATTTCGTATACACTCACTGGACTGTATTTGGTGGAGAACCTCAACTACAAACGTCCTAATGAGAATAAAATGACAAAATTTTAAGCATTGGCTTGGCATCAAAAATGTCATTGCCAGCATTGGCACATAAACAACTCTACAGCCGAGAGTTTGAAGCTTTGCATCTCTTTCTGTCTCACTCTAACCGTCACTATGTCTAAACAGGATAATAGCATTCGTTCTGCCTGCCTACTCTCAAAAGCCATGACCCCTGGAAGAGAAATTTCCCTCAGTATTAAAATGGGGTCAACTTCCTTCTTACCTCAGAGACCAGGTAAATATCAGAGGAATTTATTCTTTATCAACTGCAGCTCAGAATGGAGAGTGGGTTTTCTACTTTTTACAAGGTTGGTGCATCGACCCATGACTCCACTGGTCTGCATGCCAAAATGTTCTTGGGGAAGATACTGAACCCCCTGATTGCTATTCCATTGGTGTGTGTGTGTGAATGTGTGTGTATGAGTTCCAGATAAACAGGTTGGCACTTTGTAGAGAACACATCTGCCATTAATGTGTTAATGTGTGCATGTAAACAGCTGCATACTCATTTGTGTTGTAAAGTACTGTGGGTGGTCAAAAGACCTTTAAAAAATAACCTTTTAAATGCCATTTAGATCATTTATCATTATTTGAGGACCACAAATGAATTAACAGAATTCAACAGTTGGAGACTGTGTTTGGAGACACATCGACCTATGCCTGTATTTCGATGTTTTGGCTGACTCAGAACCTGCTCAGGACGAGTAGCTGTAAAGAGCGATGCAGACGCACAATCAATATTTAAGTAACAACGGCGCGACCGCACTTTTTCAAAGCGTATATGGCGTGAATGCAGTGAACTGGTGCGTTTCCCCCACCCAATGACAGCATGCAGGCGAGGTTGAGAGCAGTGGAGCACAGCTACTGGACGCCGTCCAGACTGGAGAAAGTTATGAATGTGGACGTAGTGCAAAGAAAAGGAACTATAGCCCCAATTAGTTAAGTGGATAAAACTTGTTCCAGAGCGAGAGTGAGTCTCAGTTGGGCTTTCAGCCGTTTTGGAGGCTGGGAAGAACGATGAAGAGTTGGGCTACTTTGTGATGGACAGGCAGGTGCTAAATGCTGGTGGTTAGCTTGTTAGCTTGCTAAATTACTGGCTTCTCCATTAAACAAATATAATATTCTGATGTAGCTTGCTGTGTAGCAATAGGTATAGAAGTACATGTAGCACACGCTAAGTTACGATACTCCTTATGTGCTGAGCTGGGAGGAGGGGCCCAGTTTGAGTGTTGTGTTTACAAACAGCAACGAACAAATGCTGCTGACTCCACCTTTAAATATTTCATCCGAAAATCTGATCAACAGATCAACATTGCCATCCCTAACACCATGCTGCTATTGTGGCTACTAAAAATTACTCAAAGGCCCAACACACCTATGGTTCACCCTCAAAGGTGTTGCAACTTTTCCAGTGTACAGACTGCTTGATTGACATCGCTCTCTGACCCATCGAGTTTCACATCAATGATTCTTTCAGGAGAAATTTGGTTTTTAGCACATTTAGCCCTATCATAAGGTTATTTGCTATCATTTACAATAGTGAATAGCAACATTATAGAGAACGGTGCAGTCTTGAAACCGCAAGCTCATTGCTGATGTCACCGCTTGCTTTGACAGCAGATTGACAAGGGCAACAAGACAATAACTCAAAAAAGACAATAAATGCTCCTTTTCAAAGACGAGAAACTCAGAAAGAGGTCAACGGTGTCTGCTGATGTTCTGATACAAAAATCCAAAGTTCATGATCATCAGTGGACACCATTGACCAATCAGTGAGTTTCTTGTCTTTGAAAACATATGTTTATTGTTTTTTTTTTAATAATTGTCTCAGTGCACATGCCAGTCTGTTGGAGAAGCTAGTCTTGATATCAGCAATGAGCTCGAGTTCTCAAGACCACACTGTTCTTCACGATGTTGCTATTCACCGTTGTAAATGATTGTAAATAACCTTATAATGGGGCTTAATGTGCTAAAAAAACGAACCTCTCCTTTAATGGAACATGTAGTTTTGTGACCTCATGTAATTCTAGCGCCCAGTTTCCATCTGAGCCGAGACCTAATCAGAATAAGCGGAAACACCTGGTGGGTGAGTGGGCTGTAGAAAAAATTACAGTTAATAAATGATCAACCTCATCTACTGAGTGATAGCAGGACGGATGATATTGAGGAAGAGGTTCTTATGACAACCCCTCTGTTTTAATTTTTCCCCTTCTCTTTAACTCAACAGGAAAAGTGTACACTTAATCGTAGACTTTATTAGACATCACAAAACTCTCAGCTGAGTCAGAGGGCTATACATGCTTAAAGGATCATACCAGTGTTTCTACGTGTTATTGTCCTTTGTCAACATCAGCAGGTTATAGAAATTCCACGAATTTTTCCCAGAACAGCTTTATCTATGAGATACCATTTCTGTGTACATTTTGTCCCATTCAAGCTTGGAAGGCAGCACTTGGAGGTGACTTTTTTCTGAGCTATGATAACTTTTGTCTAAATCGCTCTTGGCTCCCCTTCCTCTCTCACTCAGCAATTTTTGACCAAATAAACGCAGACGTTATTTTTAGAAGGGTGAATTACCTACACCTAGCAACTTTCCCATCCTATAGTGTTTCTATACCCTCTTCCAGCAACAGTGGCAGTGAATGGACTTTAAAAGTGCAGTCTAAGATCTACTAAAGAGGGGATTGGTAACTCTTTCTATCAAAAGAGCCATTTTGTCCCCCCTGTGCTCACCAAGAAAATCTGTCGGCAGCAACAAAACATACTGAGCCCATAATGAAGGTACACACCTTTGAAAATCTAAATTAGCTGATCATATTTTTCAATAGGCTTCAATGACCTTTTTTTGTCCACAGTGGGATGTTTAAGCTTAGTGGGAACATAAACTTAAAACAAACCCATGTGAGTCCTCCTTGTGTTTGTGAAAATTGATAAAATAAAAAGTAGCCTACTTTGATAATAAGTCAAACATTTCATGGCACCGTAACATTAAAACAGCAAAACTAAAAAAAAAAAAAAATCCCCCCAAAATACATAAACTAGTTTAAATTTAGTTTTGTCTAAAGTCAATTAATCCTCAGCCATGTAACAATCAGCCATTGGGCCTGATCATAAAACACAATATCAGCTGAAGCTCATTCAGTGTATTGAAAAAAATAACAATTTAAGAGCACAGATACTATTCCAGTGATGATGCATTTTTGGAAAAATGACAGTTGGACAGTATTTTTCCATCCTGTTTCTTTGGGCTCCTTGCCCTGTTTTTGATGTGTCCCTGATTCAAATGATCAGCTCATTATCAAGTTCTGCTGAGGTCTGATAACAAACATTCATTCGAATCAGATGTGTTGGAGCAGAGACACATCTACAACATACAGGTTGAGTTCAGTCATATTACTGATGCATTATTTTAGTCTTCAGTTAGGATTTACAGTTCTTATCACTTGTGAGATGAACATTAATGACAGTAATGTAGAAGCGTGCTTTCTCATTGTGGACTTCGTAAAAGTCTCTCTCTGTCCTTTTCAAATGTCAGTCAGAAAAGCACAGCAGTTGAAAAAGAACAGAACTTTCTTTCATGATATTATTAACACTTGCCTTTCCTACAGTGACAAAACAAAATGTCTGCTGTGAAAAAGGGTTTGTACTCGATACGAGTTTCAATTTGCTTTTTAATGAAAAGTTCCTTTATGGACTGTTGAAAGAGGAGGCTTGGACTTGCCTCATAAGAACCGAGGACCAACTTGCACATGATTTTTACAAGTCAGACCTTAAAAAATGAGACCAAGCACTCCTGTCAAACATGAGCCATGTCATCTTCAGCTGAATGTTAATTTGCAGGAACTGCAGCAATTAGAACACACTGCTTACGAAATATTTTATTAAGCTGCTATATAAGTATTACATTGCTTAGTGGAAGAATTACATTTGACAACCTTCTTTTTTAGACCAAATATGTCTGACACTGATGTTGGCACCGTTAGCTACAAAAATCACGTGCCTGTGGAATCAGTTAAGGGTGTGAAGTTTATAGAGGAAGCTCAAAAACGGAAATGCTTGGTTGACTTGGATCCTCTCTCATGGTTTCAGACACTCGTTTTCCAGACTAAGTCTTGATACCAAGCAAAACTATTAGGCTTTTTCGGAAAAGAAAATTCTATTTAGCTATTAATTAGTAAGCCCTACTATAAGAACAACAGACTTTGAAAGAGAACTTATAAAAGCAAAAAGCTTTGTCCCAGTTTCTCTGAAGTGGCCCGTTCAGCAAAGAATAAGCACTCTTTTTAAATAGTAAACAGTGGCATGTAAAACTGCTCTTGCATATTCAGTTCATCCAAAAAATGGGACAGTAGTAGTTAACCTCTGCTGTTCAGGGAGTACGGAAGATCATTACAAAATTAGCATTAGCCACAGATAAGTTTAGAGTTTGCAATGAATACTGGCCCACAGCAGGGGTGGACTAGGACAAAAAATTAGCCCTGACATTTTTGGCCCAGACCGGCCCACTACATAATTGGTTAACACCACCTTCAAGTACACTGTTCTTGCATCCCCTTAATCATGCATACTACAAAGGAGAGCCATATTTCTCAATCACAGCTACCGAATACAGCACAGAGTTGTGAACACAGGGACT
>JAQLOL010000010.1:7800238-7811742 GCA_029783665.1 Naso thynnoides
AACACAAGGACTAAAACTGACAGCTATACACACATAATAGAATGAAAAGGGTGGTTTTCAGTACCAAAATTTAAAGTAATCTTCAGAGACTGGCCCACATTGGGCATCGGCCCACCGGGACAGTGCCCCGCATGCCAAATGGCCAGTCCACCCTGGCCCACAGTCAGATTATAAGGTGAGAAAGCTACATAACTAGGCATTTTGATTTAACTGTTGCTTATTAGTCCGTCAACACCTTATGAAAACCTTGTACGTAGTCCATGAGCCAGTAGTTTCTCTTGTAAACAGCCTCTTTGAAGAGCTGATTAGCAACAGATAAGGTGAGAGGGGATTTACGCCTCGTTTCCACTTAGGCCTACGTATGTAATTAGTGTCCATATATCGGAAAACGCCCCCTAGTGTCCAAAGCAAGAAAATAAATTTTTTTTACAGAAGGATAGAAACGTAACAGTAGCAGAATCAGATTCAGAACACGTTAAAACTATAATCTCATACTTTCTTACTATAAAGATGAGCAGCTGAACTGAAGAAAATAGCCTGCCAGCAACAGCAGCTCGTTAGATAAGCTAGCACGCTATCATACGGTCTCTCCGAAATCCACCATCAAGAGTTCAATTTTTTGAACGTACTCGAGGCGAATTCCGGACCAAAATATTACAGGAGTTTTGCAGGCATATTGGAAATCATGGAGATTCTCATTGAATGAATGGATTTCTGGTTGAATTGCCTTCTTATACGGGGGGAAAAGCGGCGTTAGAAGTGGCAATACTCCGTACACCCGTGTATACCCTGCACTACAGCGCTGGTTATGAAGAATAAAATAAGCCTACATTTTTAATTTGAATATAATTTGGGTAGACCTACACTTGCAAACCTCTGCACTGAACTCTTTCAAGTACCAAAGGTCCAAACCAAGGTTTTCCTGGCCCAAATCCTCCTTTGAAGCACGCTGGTTGCGTTCAGGTGCTTGCAGGCAGCCTGACAGTCACCGCCGCCTCCAGTTAACGCCACAGCACATCCCTCCGCGAAAGTTACCGGGGTGGATCCAAAGAGGCAACTCCTGCCCGCAGTTACACGTGGATACCCCTTTAAAAGACTCACCATGTTGCCATCACATGCTTCGGCAAAGAAGTAGGATGAGGATGTACTTGCTGTTGTTATGTAAAACACATTTGTTTGTTCCGTGGTGTGTAATCTTTAAACGAGACTTTTGGTGATCTCTACACTTTGTGCGGCGGGAGGAGGAGGTTGGGGGGGGGGGCAGCCCACCCCCGTCTGTCAGCGCTGCAGTCAGTCAGTCATGTTGTGCTGCTAGTTGTTGTTCGGTAGCGACACACCGACTGGTGCGCAAACTGAAAGCTGCGTGCCGTGTTCATGCCAAGTGACGGATATAAGCGACGTGAGAGTGCGGGAGCTCCAGCGGCAGCTCTCAATGTTTTCAGCCGTGTCGGCGCCGGAGGACTGGATGGGATAGAGAAGAAGAAAAAAAAACAAAACAACAACATCCAGAGCAAAGCCTGCTCGTCTCGGAAAGGAGTGTTACCTCTTCTTGCGAGAAGAGAGTTGTGGGCTCCGTCTCTCCTCTCGCAGGAGAGAAACATCGGCGGAATTCGTGCTAATTTCCTCTAGTTGAGCTGCATCGGTTAACCAGTCGGACGAGGCTGACTTGTCTTACCTAGCGATTTGGAAAACAAGGTGCCCTCACTGGCTCCTCACACCATTGCAAATCTGACGAGATAGTGCCTGCCACACGGAGCCACGGCACGATAACGTTACGGTAAGTCGCGGCTGCTCCACATTATCTTTCCTCACTGAGCTCTCTTTTTATTCAGGCGGAGCATGGGGTTGCATGGGCAGCTTTACTCTTTGGCGAAGGCTTTTTTTTTTTTTTACTCATGTCTGGAGGACGTTGCAGAGGCAGATAATGGCCATGGTGATGAAGGAGATTCCCAGGGAGTGGTACTCAGTCGGACTGACCGTTCAATGTTGTGTTAGCAGAGCCCCCCCCCCCCTCCTCCTCCTCACCTAACAGCCAGCCACCAAAGTGCAATGCCAAAGCAATAATGCTGCTTTGTCCGCCAGATAGCCCGCTGTAGGTCAGTGATAAAAAGCCCGTGAGCTCACGAATATGAGCTAATATTCAGGATTGACCGGATGGATGTGTTTACCAGTCCCACCCCCCCGGTGCGCGTCCACGAGGGGTTACAAACTTTGCTGTGCGCGCAGCTGTGGCATTTCTTTGGGGTATAATTGACTCACAATGGGCCTTAACGGGCTACTTCGGGCAGAGTGTAAACAAACAAATCAGCTCCCTTAAACCGGGAGAGGAGACACAGCGGCCGTGGGTTCGGCTCAGCGCAGGTAAAATGGGAGAGGCTTCACAAATGCCAACGCAATTAGCCCACATTGCAGTTCGCCACTGAGGTCATAATAGGCAATGAGCTCATAAATGATGATGCCGTTGTGACATCACGGATAAAACACCCGAGGCTTGCGATCCTCACGGGAGAGACACTGCCGAGATGTCACTGAGGGAAAAGTGGCAACAGTTTTCCTTTCATCACTTGTTTTTTGGGCCAGATTATGAAACATGGAGCAGCAGGTGCCGGGCTGTCATGATGTTAGATTTTCACCAGCCACACGATTTTTAACCATATTATTGTATATAGAAGAAAAATAAAATAATAGTTGTTCATTTTTAACTTTGTGTGCTGTGTGTGTGTTGGCTATTTGATGAGCAAATCAATTAGACTCCAAATGAGAACAATTACACGAGGAATTCTGCTGTTTGTCAACCAGCATTCGGTGCATTGCCGCCACCTGCTTTAACAAAACGATAAGCCAAAGAAATGGAAATGATTTAAAAGGTGCTGTAGGCTACTAGACAATATTATCATACCTGTATTATTAACACGACATCAGTATTTCACTTTAAACATCACAGTTGCCGTCAGTATTGGTTACTGTCAACACCCCTGTGCACTCGCCCTTTTAATGCAAGCATTCATGCACTTTTAATATTGGGACAGTACATCACACACCCATGTTTAAATATTTGATCTGCAGTGGTGGAAGAAGAAGAAGAAGCAATGCAACAACGTGAAATACTCTATGGTAAAAAAAAAAAAAAAAGTCCTGCAGTCAACCTTCAACCAAAGACAAAGTACAGAAGAGTTGGCTGCAGAATGTCCTTCCAGCAGGCTGTATAAAGTGAAAGTATCCTTCTAAAAAAGGCCAATATAACTGATATATTCAATCATTAGACTGCTAAAGTCCCTCTCCAGACATTTTTTAAAGTATGTAAAAATATTCTGATATGATTAATGCTTTGTTATACTTTTTTTTTTCTACTTAAGAAGTTAAGAAAAGCTTGATAAAAGGGACTGGAAGCAATTCTGCCCTTTTTTCCCCCCTCATTAAAAAGTTCTGGATCTGTCAGTCACTGTTCTCGTGCTCCGCCCACCACGGCTGTTTGGATTAAGGTTGACCAGTGAGAGAGCTGACCACGGGCTCCATGTTTAAAACTCAGACTGATGCTGCGTTCCAGACAAAGTCAGAAATCGTAATTTCCCAGCTGAAATTTCCCGGCACCAAAGTGTTGCAGCGCACAACTCGGGAAAAACATGACAGTCGGGAGAAACTCGGGTTCATACACATCTACACTGTCAAAAGTAGAGTCGCTCCAATACCGATACCAGTATCGGAAAATGCAGCTGATTCTGCCAAAAATTCTGGTATCGGTATCAGCGAGTACGCCAGTCTG
The DNA here is from genome assembly GCA_029783665.1 of Naso thynnoides. Lineage (NCBI taxonomy): Eukaryota > Metazoa > Chordata > Actinopteri > Acanthuriformes > Acanthuridae > Naso > Naso thynnoides. The sequence goes on from JAQLOL010000010.1 coordinate 7,804,002, forward strand.
TGCACCAATCAGATACCGTGTAGTTTAGAAGCCATGAAACGGTCCCCAGCTACTTTGTTGCGCTGTGCCACCACTGTCAACTTCTGTTCTGAGGAGCACTGAAGAGAAACAGAGAGAGATGACAGAGCTCGCAAAATGTCAGCATTTGGCAATATTTTTACACTGTAAAGTTAAAAGAGACGTGTAAGGAATTGTTTTTTACGTGCTGGTATCAGATCGGAACTTGGTATCGGTTGACACGCAAGTTCAGGTATTGAAATCAATATCAGGAAGGAAAAAATGGTATCAGAGCATCTCTAGTCAAAAGTGCCGCGTAAGTGCACATATACATGAAACCCAATACCTAAAAAAAATCTTATACCAATGGCAACATGTTTTGACATCATCAGGCTGAACAGGTTTTATGAGAGTAGATGTTTTATTTTACCTGAATACGAGCAAAATATACCGAACATCGACTTTAAATTAATTTCTTACCATTTGCAACATGTGCCTCCGTAGCCTGCAGCGGCTCCACCATCGTAGTGTGACTTCAGACAGCTGAAGTCGGGGCACATGGGTTTGCCCTGAGTTCACATGTTGGAACTCCGAGTTTAAGTGATGTTCCAAAGTACTGTAAAATTCTCAAGCTCCGAGTTGCCTGGAATGCAGCATGTGGCTCAAACATACTCAGGACTCAGGTAAATGCTGCATTCCAGAAAACTGGAAAGTCGGAGTTCCTACTTGTGAAGTCGGGGTAGATCGATTTGCCCCGACTTCACAAGTAGGAACTTTTTCTCGTCGGAGGCGGGAAATTTCGGACTTCCCAGTTTTTTAGAATGCCGCGGAGGTCAGACCTTGTGGGATATGACTGACTTACCACTTTTCTGGAATGCGGCAGAAGAGTCTCTTGGATTTTTCCTCATGTTTGCCGGCTTTTTAGTGTTAAACTTGCAGCATTTTACACAGCTTGAGCAGTTGTGCTAATGCAAACGCTCACTATCCGCACTGGTGCGTCCGCTCTGCGCTGGAGTTTTCTTTGCCTGTGATTTACTTTCAGATCTGTGATGTACCAAATCTAGCTTTTCCAGGGTGTTTTTATTTATTTATTTTTTAAGATATTGTCTGGGCTTTTTTGAGCCTTCATTGACAGAAAGGAAAAGGGAAATGACATGCAGCAATTGGCCGGGGGCAGAATCGAACCTGAGGCCACTGCAGCAAGGACATATCTTCTGTATATGGTGTGCCGGCTCAACTGACTGAGCTGCCGCACATTCTGGGGTATGTTCAATTTAAGATTTAAGGGAAGTGCACAGACACCTCACCCTCCAGTATAGGAATATGAAGACACCTCTCTAGTGACACGCTTTGCACAAGTAAGTAAAGTCAAGATTTGACATTGAAGTGGGCATAAACTTGTGGAAAACACAACTTGGAGTGGTGAGGGAGTTTAACAGTAATGTGTAAGAAGCAGACTGAGGTGGAGTTACAGTTAATATACAGTAAAGGAGTGAAGTGGTTCCCAAGTTGGGGGCCAGGTCCATCCAAAGAGTCACAGGATAAATCTAAGGGGTCATGACATGATTAATGAGGCAGGAGTGAAGAAAAGCAAAAAAGTTCCTCTTCGCAATTTTCTTTTCAGTTTTGTTGGATGGCATCTCTGCCCTTATGGGAAATAAATGGGATAATTGGTTCCCTTTGTACAAACTCTGGTACAAAGTGGCTCCAACAGGAGCAGCTGTAAGTTCTTTGTATCAAATAAATAACGGATTCTTCAAACCAAGGAAGTGTAAATGGATAGCAAATCTGTCTGTTTAGGTCTGTCTGTGTGACCGAACACTTAATACTTGTGCAGTACTACAGTTTTTTAGGAATATTCTTAGTTACTTTCCACTGTTAATAAGTCACAAAGTGAATAAAATGTTAGCCTAATGTCAGAGAAACTGTAGATTTTAGTTGCTCAGTGAAAAGGAAATGCTGCAAGTCTTTCATTTAAGCCTATGTTTAAATAATCACTACTAACTTACAGCTGCCTTTTTAGTAATTCTCTCTCTTGTTCACGCTCTCAGAAACCTCTTGCTCCTTTTTCCTGCCAAGTCTCAGGGCTGCCGCGAGACTGTCTTGTAGTGTCATTGAAAAACTGATCTGCCAGGCCACTCTTTGACACACTAGTTTATTGTAGTTGAACATTAATCTTTTGGAGTTCCTTCAGCAGACTTGCACCTCAGCGTGCAGCACCTCTCTGCTACATTTCCTCTCAGATTCAACAGACCGCACCCCACCTCACTAAACCATCATAAATGTCATCAAACTTAATATAGAAGTGTTTTAATGACTCACACCTAGACCTGTCATTAAATAGCCATGCTGGACTAATAACTGAGCCATTACTGTAAAGGAAATCCTCTGTGAATAATCAGTGGGTTGCTGCCAACTTACAAATCTTCTGATTAAATCATCAGTGGAAAAAATTCCACAAGGATTGTTTTTGCATTAGTGTAAATTTTGGATATTAAAGTGTCGATGCTAATGCATTTATTTCATTCCAGCTCCGTGCATCATCATTCATTTGGGCTAATCTTTTACACTTGGACCTTTATTCTGCTTTTTGCAATATTCAACAAAACACCACATTATGGATACGATGCATTTCTGAAAGAGAGACACCGCATACTTGTCCTGTCAGTTGTGCATTATTGGGATGTAAGAACATTTACTCAAGTACTGTACTTGAAAGATTTTCTAGTACATGTGTTTTTTTGAGTACTTATATTTTATGCCACTTTATACATGAAGTTCACTGTATTTTAGAGGGAATAAATATCTTTGCTCCACTACATTTTTCTGAAAGCTGCCAGGTCAAAAAAAAAAAAAAAAAAAGAATTTTGACTTGACTAAAATGTATGATAAGCTTATAAAATAGAATATCAACTCCTCGCAAGGAAGTTGTTTGCTTTCGCATGTTTGTTGTTTCACCTCTAAACTCCTGAACCTCTCAGGTGTTTAATTTAAAAAAAGAAAAGATAGAAAAAAAGGAAGAAAAAAACAACCACTACAAATTAGTGTAGCAGAGCAGAGGAACCATGTTACTGACAAAACACTCTTAGTGATGCCTGTCTGGATGTAGAGCTATTTAAGACTTATTTAAATGTACAGCACCTTTAAAGACTTTAAAGACTTCTTCCACCACTGCAATTACATGTAATGCTCTCATTTGTATTTAAATTGATTTTGAACTAAATGTGCTACACTGAACCTTCTACTCGCCTTTTTCACACGGGTCGCCATTGTAATTCCAAAACGAGGCTCGTGTGGGCGGACGCAGAGAAGACGTTTCATCGCAGCTCAGTGAGGCCAGAGGTATCACTTGTCCATTTGCGACGGATTTTAGATGGGATGTTCATAGGATGCCCACCACTTGTAGGTGAACTGATGCTCCTGGTGTTATATCGCTGCTATGAAATGGCCCCGCTGCACACACTGAACTGAGCCTTGTTTTGGAATTACAGTGGCAACCCGTGTGAAAAAGGCAAATTTTCAGCTTAAGACCCCAAAAAGAGACAATTAGTGCCTCTGTTGGGCCCAAACATACAAAAAAATCATCTGAATTGCCAACACATATGTTTCTCACCGACTTATAAAATATATAAATACAATTACCTATGTATCTGAACTAGGGAGTTAAGTTAAAAAGTTGAACTTAAACTGCTTTTTCCAAGAGGATTATTGTTGGTCTGTAAGCTCTCATTTGAAGAAAGATTTAGTTGAGGAATAACATGCAGTATTTTGTACTTTCTGCCACAGGCATTTTAGATATATATTATAAATATTGATTGTTAATTCTCCCCATGATTGATAAAAGAAATTTCGTTAACACTTTACTTACAGCATCCGTCTATAATGAATATAAACCTACTTATAATGCCCCATACAGTACTGTATAATTAACCCTGATCCCAACCTTAACTCTAACCATAACCACATATAGTGCATTATAGGTGCGTTTGTAATGCGTTACAATGTGTTATATATGTTCATAATGTGTTATAACGCATTATAGAGACAGGCTTCATCATAGAAAGAATTTCCGAAATTTCTTCAAATGCCCATCCCTAATTTGTACATTTGAGCTGAACATACCAGTGTAACAAAAAAGAAAGCACATTTTCTATTATAATTAGTCAATTAATTGACATATTAACATTGTTAGGCATTTTATTTTGACAGTTGACATCCCCGTGGTAAATGGGTCTGTGAGACATTTTGGGTTCTGACCCTGAGGTTGTAGGAAACATTGTTAAAGGCCACTGCTACTACACCTCAACTAATCATTCACCAACTAACTTTGCCTCTCCTCTCTCTGTAACGCCCCAAAGATGTACAGCACAACTTCAGTTCAAGTGTTCACAGTCTATATAAAGTCTTCTGCTCCAGACTTGTTTGAATGAATATCAATTTCATTTCACTGGAGTGTAACATCCAGTCTAATATGCTGCACCTCCATGTTTGTTTGCACTGGTTGGCATTTGAGCGCTTCCATACAGGAGGGCCTTCTGATGAGAAGCGAGATTAGGGTCACGGTTGCTTGGTTTCATTAGAAGAGGCTTGTTTATGTTCATTCGCTGTCATTGTCCTGAAGAAACCCTGCACCTACACACCACCTTTACACAAGTTTCCTTTTCTGAGATGAATCACATCTGCTGGACTGTTTTCAACCACATGAATGCCTCAAACTTTACTCATTTCTATATCAAAAGCTAGCCAGAGTGGATCTTCTTAAAATGTGTGGCACTGTCCTCGCACGGTGATGTTTGTTTAATTCATAATTAACCCATGGTGCCTCTTTGAAGCTTTACGTAATTACTGAATAAATGTTTTTAACGACCTGCCATGCTCCTGGTCTACAGTAACTGATGCTTTCACATCTCCTCACAGTTTGAAACGTGCAACTGTAAGAAGAACGACACTCAAACTGCGACTCAGTGTGTCGTTTGAGTCTGAGTCCACCACTGAGATTAATGCATGAATGTGTGGACAGAGGTTGGACTGTCCTTGTGTGTCCCTTTATGATCCATCTGTGTCTGTGTCCGTCTCTGCTTTTCTCTCTAAGAAACCAGAAAAAAAATAACGTTTGGCAAATGTAAGTCAAATTGAATTATTGTAGATCATTTTAATACAACACAAAAGAGATGCCCTTGTAGATTTTTTTTCAAAATGTTTTGATAAATGCAAACATTTACTTGAGCGTCAAAATACTCTTGTAACAGCCGCAGGTTGTGAAGCTCAGTTTGTCTGTTAGTGTCTCGAACCAAATGAGCAAACTACAATTTTAATTTTGAAGTGATTCTCCTCGCAAACTCTGTCTTTTGAGCTTGAAACCTTAAAGTGCCAGAAAATTAAAAGAGGGTTGTAAAACATCGCAGTTTGCTTCTTCACAGAGAACGGAGGATTCACTGTTGTTATAACTGATGCCATCACATCCGGAGTATATAAAAATGCCAACATAAGCTTCACCCAAAATTCCCACAGTGTTGTCATTTAATCCCAACAGTCACTTTGTATTTTTGCAGGTTTATTTGTTGGTCTGCATTGTTACTGAATGTACTCGAAAAAAAAAAAAAAACCCAATTAAACATAAATGCATACTGCAGTGTAGTCAAAGTGTGGTGACATTAAGGGAACTAAATTTACTTGGCTCTGATTTTGGGAGAAGTTTAAGCTTGAGTCATGTTTCGTCCACTAGGGGGCAGCTGAATAAGATGTAAACACACCATGTTATTATAAAGTTTTAAAGTTTTTAATTTAAATAGTAGTTTGCTAATTGGCAATTTTAGCTTTGTTTGTATTTAGAATTTGCAAAGAGACCGACAAAAATGTAGAGCTTCAATGATCAATCGAATAATCGATTAATCAATGAATAGAAAAATTAATCACCGACGATTCGGATAATCGAATAATCGTTTCATTTTTCAAATAGAAATGTTTAAAGAAGTGCTGGTGTAGCCTCTTAAATGTGAGGATTTGCTGCTTTTCTCGTATTTATGATTATAAGTGAGGAGCCATTGTGTTTTGGGCTGTTGTTTGTACTAAAGAAGCAAGGTGGCGACGTCACATTGGGCTCTGTGAGACTGAGACGAGCAAATTTCACTTTTTTTGGCATCTCATGGAATAAACGATTAATCGATTAATCGATTAATCGATTAATCAAAAAAATAATCGGCAGATTAATTGATAATGAAAATAATCGTTAGTCGGAGCCCTACAAAAATGTAAAACTCTCTAAATAAATTTAATGCAAGTGTCCATATTGAAGTGTATTTAGATTTAAACATACAATGTGTAACATTTCCACATTAAAATGTACATAAAGGCTTTTATCATACAGCATTTTGTTGAGTTGTGTGCTGATATTATCCCGAATGTTTCAACAAAGTTCAAACTCAGAGAAGTCTGTAGTGTTTTCAAGGTTATAATGAGTTCCTCTGCAGTGTTTGCTGATTAGTAATAATGAAAACAAATCCCATTAGCCCACACAGCTTCACAACATCACAAACTTCGCCTTACATTATTGTTTTGACAGAGAGGTATGTACAGCCAGAAATGACACATTATGTATTTAACTGTAAGTAATAAAGGCTTAGCAGCCATTTTGCCAGCTGTTTTCCATGATATATCTTTTGCTGGAAATTACAACTTGTTCTTTGTGATCACAGTCGTAAGCGAGTGAGGTATTTGGAGTCTTGTGTCCGGCTGTGTAGCACTTTGTTCAGTTTGTTCATCAGCTACATATAATTTTGTCTGCTGTTTGCACTAGACATGCTGCATTCGTTTAATTGCATCTATAAAACATCATAAATTACTGGTGCCCAGCGTCTCGAGTTACATTGCCTCCACACCCTTACCTTTCTACACCACGATGGCAAATCCTGCAGCAGAGACATTCAAAATGAATGCAAAGCCTTTTGCGTGATTGTTAAGAACATGCTGGGCACCAGGATGCACAACAAAGGAGTGGCATTAGAAATTACTGTGAACATTTCCATACTTCTTGTTGAAGTAAATATACATTTAATATAAACTACATACAGCCGAGCTGGTTACTGTCTGGAGAAAGTGATTTTTAATTATGAGTAGGATAGACTTTGGTCTTATAGTGCAACTTTAAACAAAAATATCTCTCTGTTATTCACAGTGTCGGCAATCCTGCCTGTTTCATCCCTGTGAGCTGATCAATACCACTCACCTAATTTGGTTTACAGCTTTGGCAGAGATGTGATCTCACAAACGCAGGTGGAGGTAAAAAAAATATAAATCAATTTGTCAGACAAGTGATAAGTGATTAGTTTTTAATGAAACAATACATAGAACTGATTGGATCAGCATCCTACAAATTGGAGGTATTGATATTCTGACAATAAACAATGGGACAGTTAGGGGTGGGAATCACAGAGTAACTTATTAAACACAACTATCATGATACATGGATTTAGTGATACTTAAGACAATGCAAGTAAGGCCTGACCGATGTGGGACTTTATGGGGCCGATGCCGATATTAGCAAAATCAAATCAAATCAAGTTTATTTGTATAGCCCTTTACAATAACCCAATGTTACCCAAAGGGCTTTACAGCAAAGTCACAACGCAACACACAGAAAAATAATACACAAAGCAAGAATACACAAAAACACAAGAAAGTGCCATAGTGCTGCAGGGTGATTAGAAGCCATTCAAAAAGAAGAACAGGACTTCAGTCAGAGTTA